>PVKP010017161.1:0-46693 GCA_004027715.1 Plecturocebus donacophilus
ACCTTCTGAAGCCTAATTCTGATGATTCTTCACACTCGTTTTCCATCAAGCCTTGCTCCGTTACTGATGAGGAACTAGCGTCCTCTGTAGGAGAGGCTTTCTGATTTTGAGTGTTCTCAGTTTTTTTACGGTGGCTTCTTGGCATCTTTATGGTTTTATCCATCTGTCGTCTTTGTAATTATCCACTTTCAAATTAGGTTTCTGAGTGGACGTCCAGCTTGTCAATTCCCAGCTCCAGAATCTATGTACTTTTCACTGTGCGACTCGCAACGCTAGCTAAGACAGCAGCGTTGAAATTCGTGGTGCTTTTTTGCCCGGGGGTCTCCGGTCTGGCCTCTCAGTCCCTTTTTCAATCAGCTGGATGGACTTCTCTGACTTCCCAGAGCGCCAAACCTCATCCAAAAGGAGACTCAGTCCCGTTTACTCCGCACCAAGAGCCGCCAAGCCGAGGCGCCGGCAAAAAAGCCGCGCCAGCCGAAAGGGTCACGCTAGCGACCCGTGGGGCTCCTCCGTGGAATGTCCTGGTCCGTGGGGAGCAAAAATTTATCGGTAAGTGTGGTGTCCGCTGGCTCTCTGCGCTTTTACTGGGAGCTGCAATCCTGAGCTGCTAGTGATCCGCCATCTTGGTTCTCTCTCCGCATTATTTCTTAATGACTACTGCTGTTCTTTGGTATCTTATACCATGATGTTTCGACGAGGTCAGTGTTTCAATGAGGCCACCTTCCCGGCCTCCTCTGGATTATTTATTTTGATAACAAAATTGGTGTGAGCTTTAGCCTCATGACTGGCATTTGTTCCAGCTTTTAGGTGGTTTTAACAAGGTGAATTTGGGTCATTTCTGTGAAATTCTTATTTATAATGAAAACTATTGTAAAAGCTAAGGATTTAAAAATAAGGATACTGCAATCTTGCTTTGAGATTTATGAAAGCTTAATAGTAAACATTACATTTTCCTGAGCCTCATACCCTGGCTCGAGTTCTGAATTTTAGCTCATCATTGTTAGGGCCCTCACAGTAAAGAAGGTGTGTCACAGCTTGTTGCTCTAGAATGCTTGGTTTATTGCTATTATCACTGTACACTGCAAATACTAATTTAAACATGTCCTTCCCAGGGAAGCCCTTCTGGATTTCCCACTGACAAAATCAGTCATTAATTTCTGTGTCCCCTTAGTTCCTAGCAGAGTGTCTGCATTGCAGTATCTCAACAAATACACTTAACAAAATATGAAATAAACAGATGTGTCAAAAAGGGACCCAGGAGATCACTAGGTAGGTGTGCTTGGTTACCATATAGAATTCATCTGGTAGGGAAAAAGAGAATAGGGAGAAGTCCAAGGAAGATAAAACAAAACAGATTTATGTCTCAGGATCCCTCTGCCTTCTCTTTCCCATTGATCAAAGTTCATCCCAAAGGGTAGCTGACTCTCCCTCTTCCATGTTGAGTCATCTGGACTGCTGGTGGCTGATCAGATCTCATATCCCCAGTGTAGAATTTTATCAGAATCCAGACGTGGAGGCAGAACTGTTCCATCAGGAGCTCTGCCTAAAAGAGAGGAAGAAGTGGGTGGTGGAAGAAATCTGAGAATGTGTACGCAGTGTGTATTTCATGCAACATTTCTTTTCCCTAAAATCTAATTTAGCCACAGCATAAGTGGGTTTTTTTTGTTTTTCTTTTTGTTTGTTTTTTTTTTTTTTGAGATGGAGTCTCACTCTTGATGCCGAGGCAGGAGTGCAATGGTGCAATCTCGGCTCACTGCAACCTCTGCCTCCTGGGTTCAAGTCATTCTCCTGCCTCAGCCTCCTGAGTAGCTGAGATGACAGGCACACATCATCATGCACAGCTAAATTTTTGTGTGTGTGTTTTTAGTGGAGGTGGGGTTTCACTATGTTGGCCAGGCTGGTCTAGAACTCATGACCTCAGGCAATCCCAAAGTGCTGGGATTACAGGTGTGAGCCACCATGCCCGGCTGTAAGTGGTATTTTCTCTCGACCTTTCCCCAGGATCTTTTCCCATGTGCCTACTGGTCTCTTTGGCTCCCTCCCTGTTCTTGCCATTCAGGAGCCTAGTACCACTCCATTACCTATCTCAGGAATAGCAATTACCTGCTTCTCTGAGGTTTAGGGATTTGGAAACTTCTTTGTTGTCCAGGGTCTCCCCTGTCCCAGATGGATGATTAGGGTATTTTTCCTAAATAAAACATTTTGTCTTTAAGAGAAATAAAAAAAAAAGTTGTCCATTAAGAAAATATACTTATCCTTACCTCATTACCCAAGCGACCTGTCCTGGGCTGGTTACTTTTACTTTGTAAGTTTCCCTCTCTTCTTCACATATCCACAGATATAAATAACTTTAAACTGTGGAGCAGCTCTGAGGCACAGATTTTGGAAGGAGGAATTGAGACTGGGAGTTATTTTTCAACCTAACCTTTCTCTTAATGAACATACATTTGGAACTAGTGGCCAGTTGAGGGGTTGTGTAAACGATGTGGAACATCAGGGTAGGCAAGGAAAACATGGCTACATGAAGCAGAAAGGCAGGGAACATTTCTGAAGGGAGAATGTAAATCAAGGGCTTCTTTTTTTCCTGTGAGGAGAGGCCACCCGGATGGACAGAGTGCCGACACCGGCCGTGATGTTGTGAGAAATAACAATGGAGGCTGCAGGATGTCATAAGAAAAACACCATCTCAAACAGGGGGAAGGCTGCCTCTGAGCCCATCCTCACACCCTGCCCTCTCCTGCTCCCTGGCCTCTCACGGTCCTCTTCCCTTCTCCCTACACTCACCCCTTGCTGGCTTCTTCACATGATCTGGGTTGAGCCTGGATGGCCCCAAACACCTGGTTGAACAATAAACATGAAGGACTCTGGTGGTCCTGTCAGCCCCAGCTCTTTGTAAAATAACTGCTGATCTACTGCCCTGAGTGGAATTGATTTCCCAGACTGTTCTATGTCTTTTCATTGACAGGCATTGAAATCTGCCTAACACTATCTTCCTCCTCACGATTGTAAGATCCTAAGTAGCCAAGAGTTGTGAGGAGAACATCTCAACATTCCTCCTGGAGTCAGTTACAAATCAAACACTGTGCTTACACACTCTTACATTTTGAAATGAACACTTTGCAGTGATTAAATATTTATGCATGCACACACTTGTGACCTTGATGATTTATTTGGACTTTATAACTTGGAGTAAAATGTAAATTCTTTCCCAGCATGACATATATATATATATGTGTATATGTGTGTGTGTGTGTATGTATGTGTGTGTGTGTGTATATATATGTATGTGTATGTGTATATACACACACACACACATATATATATAGACACACATGATCTAGGTTGGAAGACACACACACACACACACACACACACACATATAGATATAGATACGTAATATATTTATATATAATCTCTTTCCCCAGCATATGGGACATCCAGCATACTGGATGAAAAAAATGCATCTGTTTTCTTGTGTGTGTGTGTGTGTGTGTGTGTGTGTGTGTGTGTGTGTGTTTTCTGTTAGTAGTCTCCATAAATCTAGGGGAGCTCCTTCTTGGACTACTAGCCTCTTTCAATAGAAGCATGTTTTCACTGGGATTTCCACATTCATAATTATTCCTCTCATTTCTCTGCTGTGAGAAGACAAGCTGGTATTTCATTGCGTTGGGGAAGTTAATAATATGGTAGGCAAAACATCAGGAAAAATTATAATGAATGAAGCTATACAAATCAGAGGGAAACACATGTCGCTGTTCTGAAATGTTCCTGTCATAAATCCTGGAAATTTCACTATAGTCACAAGCAAATAACTCCTTAACATATAAACACTCAATTAATTAAATGTAATATGCCATAGAAGCTTGAATGAGTTCTAAATAGAAAAGTGGTCAAATAATGGTACTGGAGACCACTGACTAATAGGTGTTCATCTCAGCCATCCAAAATTTCTCGATTTCTCAGACTGAAATGAGCCCCATCCGTGGCCCCCTTTAAAAGAACTATATGTTCTCCATATAAAGGTAATATCAACTCCTTGTTTAGTACATAGTGATTGAGCCTCACACCCAGACTTTTAAAAAAATCTTGTCTTAAATTTCTATCTCTTGGGATGTCTCTAGAGCAGTTGTTTGAAGAGCTCTGTTTTCTCCATTATTTCCAATTTATGGAAGCCTGGGTTTTATGATCCTCCTGCCCCTCTTAAGTTTCTTGAACCATTTTTATATGGTGCTTAAGGGGACACATCTCACCTGACTGATATTTTGTAATCCCTAAATAGCTACTCCTCAACTATGACTCCGAAAATACTTCTAATAGATGTACAAATATTTTGAGAAGTGGAAAGCCTTTTCCAACATGAGGTTCGGTCAAGTAGCCAACTTGAGTTATTATATGTATAGGTTTTTATATCACCCCATGCCTTTCTCTGTTGCTGTTGCTGTACTCCCTGTATTTTATTGAAGGTAACTGAGATTGTATCTTTTCCATCTTTGGGATCTTAGTGGCTAACACTAAGATTTTTAGCCTGAAGCATGATGGTGTTCAGTATTTGTTTCCTGCACTTACTCACTCAGTCACTGATTCACTCAGCAAACCTTTGTTGAATACCTAATCCATGCCTGGTACTGAGCCAGACATTGGAAAGCTAATAAACCAGGCACAAAAGGATCCTTTGGAATTTAGAGTTGACTATGTTTTTATATGTTTAAGCAAACTAAAATGAAATAATTTTATAAAAGGAAAGGACCTTGGAGATTTGCTTTTCAATGTTTTCGTTGTATAACAGGTATACTTAAACCTGAGTAAGAATAGGTCTTATTTTTCATTTCAGAGCTGACTAAACCTAGAATTTAATTATTTTTCAGTGTTTTTTTCCCCCAAGCCATGTGGCCTCTACTTACTATCTTTTGATAGTAACAAAATAATGTAACTGTTTTGGAATAGGTGGGAGAAAAAACAAGCCTCTTTTAGGAAGAGTTGTTGAGTCACTTTTCTTTTTAGAGAAACTGAAAAAATCAGACTCATTTTTACAGAGGCATTGACTAAATCTTAAATTTTTTAATTTTAAAAATTAATTATAGAAGTGATAGCTTTTTATATTAAACGTAATGCATAACATGGTATAGAATTTTGGGAAGTATAAAATATACTTTATAAGATAGAGAAAAAGGAGGATTTGTATGATGTAGTTTTGCTGCATTTACAAGCCCCTCTACCCAAGTCTCAAATGCTATAAGAACAGTCTTTTATTTTCTATGTGTTGACATCTGTGGGTCAGCTGCCATTCAGAAACCAGGATGAAGAAGTATTTCTTACCAAGGACCTGCTTTTTTGTGGAAAAAAGAACAGTATAAAAGAGAGCTTATAGAGATATATGCAGTGGTTTTTAAATCTTCTTAGACATAGTAAGTATCAGGTCAATTTGCAAGTAACATGACTGAACCCAACATCAATGGTGTTGGGGAAACTTACTCTTTCAGAGGAGACACTGTATCATGGACTCAGGTGGCAATGTCTAATTCACCTGCAGGGATGGATAGAAACTTCAATTGTTAGGACAATTGGAAGAACATTATACTTTTAGGAAGAACAATAAAATCTACCACAAAGGTGATATTTGTGAGCTGGAATGATGTGACTTCATATGCCCCTTCCCTGCCCTGAATAGCCTCAGGCCCTCTTCTAGCTGATAAACTGCTGCTCATCTTTAGGACAAATATGAGCATGTGAAGAAACAGGAATAGTCTCTCATTCTTTGGGGTGCTTGGGTCCTGACCTTTCTTGTGAAATTTATTATGATATATAGACTAGAGAAGGAGCTCTGTTTTATTCTGTTTCCCAAGAGCTTAGCACTGTCTCAAATATAATGTTTGGTCTCCTGTATTAGGCCCTTCTGGAATTGCTGTAAGAAAATACCTGAGACTGGGTAATTTATTAAAAAAAAACACAACAGAACTGTCTATTTGGTTCACGGTTCTGCAGGCTGTACAGAAAACATAACACCAGCATCTGCTTTTGAGGAGGCCTCAGGAAACTTACAATCATGGTGGAAGGCAAAGCGGGGGCAGGCACATCACATGGCATTATCAGGGGTGAGAGAGAGAAAGCTGTAGGGTGAGGGAACATACATACTTTTAAATGACCAGATCTCATGAGAAATCACTATCAGGAAGACAGCACCAAGCCATGAGGGTCTGCCCCATGATTCAAACACCTCCTACCAGGTCCTCCCTCCAGCACTGGGAATTGTAATTTAACATGGGATTTGGGTGGGGACAAATATACAAACTATATCAGCTCCCTAGAAATTCTCTCATTCTCTCTCTCTCTCTCTTTTTTCTTTGTTTAACTTTTAAGTTAGGGTGAACAAGTGCAGGTTTGTTAAGTAGGTAAACTTATGTCATGGGCATTTGTTGAACAGATTATTTCATCACCCAGGTAGTAAGCCTAGTACCCATTAGTTATTTTTCCTAATCTTCTCCTTCCTCCCACAATTCATCCTCTGAAAGGCCCCAGTGTGTGTTGTTCCTCTTTCTGTGTCCATGTGTTCTCATTATTTAGCTCCTACTTATAAGTGAGAACATGTGATATTTGGTTTTCTGTTCCTGCATTAGTTTGTGGAGGATAGTGGCCTGCAGCTCCATCTATGTGCCTGCAAAGAAATTATCTTGTTCCTTTCCATGGCTCCATAGTATTCCATGGTGTATATGTAAACCACATTTTCTTTATCCAGTCTATCACCAATGGGCATTTAGGATGATTCCATGTATTTCCTAATGTGACTAGTGCTGCAGTGAACACTTGTTTGCATGTGTCTTTATAATAAAATTATTTATATTCCTTTGGGTATATACCAAGTAATGGGATTGCTGAGAAAATGGCAGTTCTGTCTTTAGGTCTTAGAGAAATTGCCACACTGTCTTCCACAATGGCTGAACTAATTTACACTCCTTCCAACAGTGTATAAGCCTTCATCTTGCTCCACAACCTCATGAGCATCTGTTATTTTTCAAAAAATTTTTAGTAATAGCCATGCTGACTGGTATTAGATGGTATCTTGTGGTTTTAATTTGCATTTCTCTAGTGATCTGTGATATTGAGATTTTTTTCATATAATTGTTGGCTGTGTGTATATCTTCTTTTGAAAAATGTCTGTTCATGTCCTATGACCACTTTTTAATGGGGTGGTTTGTGTTTTTCTTGTAAATTTGTTTAAGTAGAGTATAGCTGGAACATTTGTAATTAGAAAATGGCTTTAAAGTAACCATATTTTAGTTTAGGGGATAGAAGCAATGTGTATAGGTGATTTTAGAAACAAAGACTCATATTTTATAGTTCTCTGTGCTAGAAAAATAACTTT
This sequence comes from Plecturocebus donacophilus, assembly GCA_004027715.1. NCBI lineage: Eukaryota > Metazoa > Chordata > Mammalia > Primates > Pitheciidae > Plecturocebus > Plecturocebus donacophilus. Next base: position 7,361 of record PVKP010017161.1, read on the forward strand.
GTGACTGTCTTTTTGTAATTCCCCTTTTGCTAGTCCCCTTGTGACTGTCTTTTTGTAATTCCCCTTTTGCTAGGAGCATAAGCACTAGAGAAGCAGGATTTTTGTTCTTCAGATATATTTCTATGGTGTCATCATCCAAATATCCTGAAGTAGTCAAAGAAGAATCACCCCAGGGACTTATCATGCAACCTTGTACAAAATAGGTCCTTCATAGATTTTTAGAACTAATTTCATATGATAAGGAAAAGGAGAGAATCCAGAGTTTTAGGAATGAATTTTGTAGTAGGGACTGAAACATTTTTTGGCAGAAGGAGGTAAGAAGTTATAGGCATTTCTGAGGCCACTTTCTCCTAAAAAATGGGAAAGTAGGAAAAGGAGGAGGAAAAGAAAGAGAAAGAAAGAAGGTACTGCATGGGAAAGGTCTGAAAGTTTAGTAATTAACAGATCATTGAGATGTATTTTAGATATCAAGCATATTCTGAGCATCCGAGTGACTGAATTTGAAAACATGGGTTTTCATGGATCTGTCTTCCTGATTTTCTAATAGGGAGTTATTCCAGGGTTCTTCAGCAAGCACAATGATGCAAGTCCTGTCTATTATTGGCCCCATGCTCTTTTTACTGAATTCTTCATCTCAACTCCTGCTGAAATTCTTTCTAGACCAACCTCTATGGGCAAATATTTTTCCTCATGTCATAAGTACCTTGCAGTTTAAAGGGATGCTCTCTTAGGAGGGAAAAAGCAAGCCAACAAGAAAAAGTAAAGAGGTGAAGTGATGGGAAAGAAAGAGCATACCAGGAGAGAAAGAGAAAAGAGGAATACCATAACAAGGAAAAACGATAAAGACGCTGATTTTAAATTCAGTGAATGCAGTTCTAAACACTGATATACATGTGTATCTACTGTGTATAGAGGGGAGAGGAGAGGAATAGAGAGACAAAGGCATTGGGGGAGACTGAGAAGTGAGGCAATGCAACCAGCTCTTCCGAAAATTTACCCTTTCTCAGATGTTAGGACGATGAGAGAAACAAAACTTTCATTTATCAGAAGACTTCCTGCATTCCAAGTAGTTTTCTAAATATTTTACATCAATTACCTTATTGAAATTCTATTTTCTGTTGTAAGTATTACGATTCCCTCCTAAAGGTGAAGAAACTGTGGCTCAGGGAGTGTGAATGACCAGATTGGGAGGGTTAGTGAATGAACTCATAGATATTTTTCCTATTGCCTTGGGGCTTAAACTCAAGTAATGGCCTGATAAAGTAGACATAATATACATTATTTAAATAAGCGTATAGACCTGAAAAGCAGGGAAGAGACCCTAACAGTAAGATATTTTTTGCTGTCTGGATTCAGATCTGCTCGACACTCTTCCCCTAGTTGGCTTTGCATCACAGAGAGTGACCTTTGCAACTTACATGGCCAGGAAAACTTTATCAATTGGCCAATGGAAGGCCCTTTCAGGAAGCTGGCAACTGGGAAAGGGACAATGCCAGGGTCTTTCTGCCTGCCTCTTTTTGCTTCAAGAAGCATCTCTGGCCATAGTCACAGCTTCCCCTATTGTTCTAACTCCTACTGGCAGCCCCTCACTTCAGAGTAGCTGCAGGTCCTGAGCTCTGGTCACGCCTCCACCATTTGATGCTCTGTCCACAGCAGGAAAAGTGGCTTCCTGCTTTGGCTAACCTCTGGGTGGTCTCACCATCTCCTGTTTGCCTTTTTAGCCCTCCCTGTGCTGTTGTAACTAGTTCCCATATTAAATTACCTCTAGTGTACTTTCTGGCATGGCTTCCATTTTCTGACTGAACCCAGAATGATACACCATCTGAATGAGATGTCTTAATAGAAGACAGCAGACAGGATGGGGGCAGGTCAGAAAGGTCTTTATAATAAAGGTGACTAGAAACTATCCTTTGAGAGACCAGCATTGACCACACAAAGAAAAAAAGGGCATTCTAAAGAAAATTAATAGTAAGTGCATTTTGCCTTTCCTTTAGTGCTCATTGAGTAGAAGTGCTTAGATAGGAATGCTGGATCCAGGCAGTGAATGTACATGCATATGATATATGTCCAGTTGTAGTTTGCATATACTCTAGGCACAATGAGAGAGCCAAAATATCCAGGGAAGCAGGGAAAGGAGAACTCAAGGGACAATAAACAAAGGTGTCTGATTGGAGCAAAGGGAATAGCCAGAAACAGAAAAGGCTCATGAATTTTAAAAAGGCTTTTGAAGACCAGAGCCAATAGTATTCTATTTATATTGCTCTATTATTGCTTTTGGATGGTTCATGTATCTACTGTCATATATAACATGTTTGTTAGATTATTTATTCTTTTATATAGCTAACATTTGCTAAACCCTGGTGCTATGTCAGGATCTGTGCTAGGCATGGGGCACCCAGAGACAAATGGGACTCCGGACCTGCCTTTCAGTGCTTGGAGCCTCATGGGAGAGATAGAAAAATGAAGAGGAAAATGAAAAGCAGCACATCACGATGCAGGAGCATGAACATGCTGGCAAGGGAGGTAGACCTGGAGCTTCCTGGGCAGTTTTAAGAAGCATGCAGATGGAGTTGGCAAGACTTGGTGACCAGTTTGGGGTTAATGAATAAGAAAGAATTAGAATTAATGTTTCACAGTTCAGGATTGCCATGTGTTGGGAAGAGTGGCACATGGCAATCCTATAACAGCTATTGGATCATTGAGCAACTGAAGCAAGGCTGGAATTCAAACCAAGAGACAAAGCATGGACTACTAGTCTTTTTTAAAAAATTCATTTTTTGTTTTGTTTATCAGATTATTTGGAGTGGGAAAGGGACGGAGACTCAAGGACACTGGCTCTTGAAAAAAAAATACATATTCTCTTTTTAAAGGGCAAGAGCTTTTGTGTCTTATCTAGTTGGTGTTAAAGTCCAGTTCACCTGCTTAATTATTATGTGACTTCGAGTAAATTGCTTCTCAGCTCCGACTACCTGGCCTCTGAAGGGCAATATCACTGGAGCAGATGACGGCTCTCCAAGTTTGGGTCGCTGAGCTGTTGGAATGGAAAAGGACTTGTCACCTATCAGGCACATAAAGGAAGCTCCCAAAATATCATTCCACACACTCTTTGTTTTTTTTAATCTCTGATGTAAGGTTCAGTATCTTAAAATGTCAAATCATTATGTTTGCTTTCTTAAAGATGTACAACTATTCTTCTCATAAATAGCCTGATTGGGGAGATAAATTTTATATTATGAATGAAAAAAACCAAAGTCCCAGATACCTAGGCATAACAAGAAATTTTAAAGACTAGAATTAATGTTAGAAATGCTCAATAGGTCCCTTAAATATTTCGAGGTATTTTCAGGTATTTCGGGTTCTTCCATGTATGGAATATACAGTGTTTTTGTAATGCTGGTAATTTGGTGACAGATGCTGCTGAGATTCAATGTAATGGAGTATGTAAAAATGAGGAAGCAATTAAGGCATTTTTAGTTCCCTTTGAGGCTTGCAAAAATTGCTTAAATGTAGCTATCCAAAACAACATACATTTTTTATCAAAGTCAAATTTGAACGTTATTTAATGCTCAACCTTTGGCCAGGAATAGATGTCAAGTTTTTCTTTTTATTGTTATTTTTAATTTAAACAAATGTTGCCTTGGATTGCTTTCCCTTTAGCAGAGTATTTGTGAGTCTCAGAGGAAAGTCCTAGAATGCTTTTTTCCTTGGTTTAACATTTACAAAGCATATTGGCTCCCTGGCTGAAGGGAATGGTGCAAATACCAAATTCATGGCATAGCAGATGACTTGGTCATTTCCCACTTTCTTTCCCTTCATGTTTCTGCCATTTGGAATCCCACCCACCTTTTAAAGCCCAGCTCACAAGCTTTGTAGTGGAAAGAGCCTACACTTTGCTGCCAGGGAAAAAAAAAATTGTAACGGTGATGTTCTTGGGCTCCAAACTCAGGCAAGTACTCTATTCAAATCTTTCGGACGGGTTGCTGAAACTTGCCAAGACTCGCCCTTCCCTTCCACTGAATGGAAGTCCTAGTACTTTACAGCATTGCTGAGAAGAGACCATTTGTAGCAGTCAGCTGTTATCACACTGCCCACCATCCATGGCACTTTCTTCTGGTAACAGCAGTCCAAATGCACTTTGGATATTCCTGTAGTGAGACATTGATGAGTGCCCATGTGACCAAGGAAAAGGTCAATCAGAGTCCCTCTCCCCTGAATTTGAGCCTCGGGGGAAGGGAGGAGTACCAAGATGGGGAACACCGTGGAGTTCGTCACTATCTGTGCGTGTAGCCTCCAGTCACTGGTACTTATTGCCTGGGTTTTCAGAAACTGCCTCGGGTCTTGCTCTTTGAAAACTGGTTCTTCAGTTTTCTCTTCAATTTGGTGAGCTACTCCTTGTATTCACAGTAACTTTTTTCTTAAATTGTGCGTAATCGATTTCTGTTGCTTACAATGAAAGAATTGCCAATAAATATTAGACCCTTCATCGTTTTCGTATCAACACAAACTCTATGTGTTCTTCTCCAAAGTCAGAGGTCTGTTTCCTTCCCCAAGGTCAGATAGCATTGTTTATATCACTGTGTGACAGTTAATATTAGGTGTCAACTTCTGGATTGAAGGATGCCTAGATCGCTGGTAACATATTGTTTCTGGGTGTGTCTGTAATGGTGTTGCCAGAAGAGGCTGAAATTTGAGTCAGTGGACTGGGAGAGGAAGACCTACCCTCAATGTGGGTGGGCACCATTCAACTGGCTGATGGTGTGGCTAAAACAAAGCAGGTGGAAGAGGTGGAATAAGCTTGCTTGCTGAGTCTTCTGGTTTTCATCTTCCTCTCATACTGAATGCTTCCTGCCCTTGGACATCAGCCTCCAGGTTCTTCGGCATTTGGACACTTGAACTTACACTGGTTGTTTGCCATGGGCTCTTGGGCTTCTGGCAACAGACTGAAGGCTGCACACACTGTCAGCTTCCCTACTGTTGAGGCTTTTGGACTTAGACTGAGCCACTATTGGCTTCCTACCCTCTCATCTTGCAGATGGCCTATTGTGGGACTTCACCCTGTGATCCTTTGAGTCAGTTCTCCTTAATAAACTCCCTTACATATGTACCTACGTCCTATTCATTCTGTCCCTGTGGAGAACACTGATTAATACAGACTGTTAATGATTTATAGCTCTTTATGCCTTGTAGGGGCATTTACCTGTGATCCTGCTTCCTCCAAAGACCCTGTTCCTTGTGGGCAGGGAGTCATGCACTCCATCAAGACTCTGTGCCCGATGGAACCTTTGTCTTGCTGCCTTGCTCATCCACACAGGTGTGTGGCCCTTCAGGAGACCAAACTTCTTTCAGGGCTATTTCTCCAACAGAATGGCATCTGGGACCAATATCTTTGAGAAATTCTGCATTTGGCTGACATTCAGGCTGAGAAATCCTATGAGAAGGGTAAACCAAATGAAAACACAAGGCGACATTTAAAAATCAGGATTTTCTAAATCAATTTGTTGGTAGACACTAACCTCTACATTTAGCATTTGTTTGCACAGGGGTGCGGTTGAGGGGTAGGGAGAGCAGGTTGAGTGAGAACACATAGCTACAACCATGACATTTTGCGGCCTTTTGGAACTTAGGATTTTCTAAGCCAGTGTTTTTGGATCACCCCAGTTTTCTCAATAGCATCCAATTTGATTCATTACCATTTCACTCAAGTATCTAATCAACAAATATTTATTGAGGATCACTTTTATTTAACAACTATTTTGTACTAGGCCTGCACTTGCGTCCTGGGGTGCAAGGAAGAATAAAATGCCGCTTCTACTCTTTAGGGGCCTACACAGGGGGAAGCCTGAGCAACAGGTGTAACTGCCACCAAGTCAGACAAGGCTGTGACACAGCAGATACGAGGTGTTTTGGGGGCATAGGAGAAGCGCTGTTCCACTTGGGTAACCATGGTTAGGAGAAGGGGTTCTGAATGACACTGCACCTGAGCTCATTCTTGAGGGATGAATAGAAGTTATTTGTCTTTAGTAATAATACTGGCAGAGTTTGACTAACATTACAAAGTGTTTACACTGAGAGAAGCCCTTTATGTGTGTTTTTAAATTTAATCCTAGGCTGGGCATGGTGGCTCATCCCTGTAACCCCTGCACTCAGGGTGGATCACCTGAGGTTAGGAGTTCATGACCAGCCTGGCCAACATGGTGAAACCCCGTCTTTACTAAAAATACCAAAATTAGTCGAGTGTGGTGGCACATGCCTGTGATCCCAGCTACTTCGGAGACTGAGGCAGGAGAATTGCTTGAGCCTGGGAGGCAGAGGATGTAGTGAGTCGAGATTGCGCCACTGCACATCAGCCTGGGAAACAGAGTGAGACTGTCTCAAAAAAAAAAATTAATCCTCATAGTGACCTCACAATAGGTATTGTTGGTATTCTCATGTCACTCATGTGGAAAATGAAGTGCAGGGTGAAATTTGTATCTGAGCTGCATTCCCCAGGCCCAAGAAAAAGTTAAAGATTTTTCCTTTCATACTCATCACTGCTATGGATGTTCTCTTACGGTATTAAGAAAGATTTTCTCTTTAGCAGAATGTTTGTGCTTTATGTAGACTGTAGAAATAATTCTAAAAGAGAGTGCTGTCTATTCTTTGAGTATTTGCAGCAGTAAGTACACTGCCTAACACTTATCAGGCTTTTCATAGTCACTTGCTTAATTATTTTCTACCTTGTAAAAATTTGTTTAATAGTGGAGTTACATGTTTACACGTCTCAGCTCCTGGATTAGGCTAAATTCTCTGTATTCAAAGACCTTATCTGGATTGATATTTAGCCAAGTTTCAGGTATAAATAAAGGCTTCTGGAAGATCTTCTGGGGGAAGTTGGAAATGAGACATGGAAATCCAGATGTGCCACATATCCAGAGAGAAGAGGGGTCTCTGGTCAAAGCAGAAAGGAGAGCATGTGCAGTTCTGGGGCGAGGACAGCACTGGGGCCCACTTGCTGCCATGATCCAGAGTCCCACTGGAGGCTGAGAGGGTCTGGCGTGGCCTCTGTTGTGAAGATTTGAAGTCCAGTTTCCATGCCCAGTACCATAGATAGTAGCACACATTTCTGTTTGAGGTTACCTGTAAAATATCTTACCTTTAATAATAGACCAGGTATGGTGGCTCACATCTATAATCCCAGCAGTTTGGGAGGCTGAGGAAGGTGCATCACCTGATGTCAGGAGTTCCAGACCAGCCTGGCCAACATGGCAAAATGCTGTCTCTACTAAAAATACAAAAATTAGTCATGCATGGTGGTGGGTGCCTCTAATCCCAGCTACTTGGGAAGCTGAGACAGGAGAATCGCTTAAACCAGAGGCAGAGGTTGCAGTGAGCTGAGATCACCCCATTGCACTCTAGCCTGGGCAACAAAAGTGAAACTCCACCTCAAAATAAATAAACAAGTAAATAAAAAAAATCTTACCTTTAATAAATCTGAAGACTTATATTGTAGTAATTGTGGTTTTCTTTTTTCTAATTAGATTGCTTAATCAGGGATACTGAGATTTAGAAAAGCTAATTGACTTCCTTGATAAAACACTGGAATACTGTGATTTGGAAGACCCTCTCTTTCTTGATGACATTTATGTTGTACGGTTTATTATCTGACACATACTCTAGAAAGCTGTAAAGGAAGAGCAAGCATCTGAGAGTGTGCTGCAGCAGCTGAGCTTCAGCCCAGGGAAAGTTGGGAATGGAGTCTACATTTCCTGTGCTGGCACCCTTTGATGTTATAGTGCATTGAACATGAAGAATCTCAACTCTTAAATTATGCAACTTAAAAAAAAATTCACATATTCTCTGTCTCTCTCTAATGTCTTAGGTTTCTAACATTCATAATGTACTGCAGTCTTGGATTGTAATTACCAAGATAAATGATGAACATATTTTTTAAAAAATATATTGCCTGGCAAAGCAGCTTGGTCTATTTCCATGTGTCCTCAATGAGGTGCACTGGCAAGAGCTTCTGATGAAACGTTCATCTCTCCTGATCCTGATCATGATTTTCTGCAAAATGTCTCTACAAATTCCATATGAGGTTTTCACATTTTCTATATCTTCCTGGGGCCAAAGCAATACAAGTCTAAAAGGTGGATTAGCATTTTTACCTGAGATGTTGATACTGCCATCATCCTGGGATACATTACCTTCTTTTTATCCTTGACTTCTACCTTACCAGTGATCACTTTTTCTGCACATCCAGACACACACACATATACACATCCCCAGAACCGTAGTGTACCTGGAAAGTCACAAGGGAAGTCGAGTTTAATATCTAAATTCTTGGACTAGTAGTAATACGTTCTTGAACATCAGGTAATGTTTATCCATTCTACCCACTAAGCAACCTGAAAAAAGACTTTACCTATAACTATTTGATCTGACAAAGACAGATGTTGAAACAAAATACTCCTTGCCCTTTTCTCAAGGTCCTCCATGGACCCTTTACTAGGCCATAGGGAGCACAATCTACAGGAAAGGGCACAAGAGTCGCCAACTCAGTCCTTACATGGCTGCCTAAAGTGCCCTGTGACCTTAGACATATCCTTTAATCCCCCTATTTTATCAGTTTTTTCAAGTTTAAAAGAGCCCTTGTTCAACCTTTTCATAAGCTGTAGCATTAAGATGCAAATGCTTGGCTCGGCTGTGGCTCACACCTGTCATCCCAGGAGTTTGGGAGCCTGAGGCAGGTGGATTACCTGTGGTCAGGAGTTCCAGACCAGCCTGGCCAACATGGAGAAACCCCATCTCTACCAAAAATACAAAAATTAGCCAGGCATGGTGATGTGCACCTGTAATCTCAGCTACTTGGGAGGCCGAGGCAAGAGAATTGTTTGAACCCGGGAGGCAGAGGTTGTAGTGAGCTGAGATAATGCCATTTCACTCCAGATGAGGCAGCAAGAGCAAAACTCTGTCTCAAAAACAAATGCAAATTCTCTTGGGAAATGTTACATACTACACCTTAACAATCACACTTTACTATGAGCAAGTAATCATTTAAGAGGTCTTGCTTATCAAAAAGTGAAATTTTCATCTTCTTCCATTTTATTCTATCAACAGATCAGGGGAAAATAATTCCTTTTAAATGGTACAGCAAAAACAGCTATTTTTATACACACGTCAACGTTCATTTATGAAAACATAAGCCTAAAAATGCCAAGTAAATAATAAAATAGGGAAACATGTTGGTTTAACCTCCTCCTTAAAGTAATTGTAATATCCTTGCCTGCATCCTTTTTGACATATTTAGTGTTTACATAGTCAGTGTGTATAGATTTTAAATGTGTTCTTGACTTTACGTGGTATGTGGGAAAGTGGCATGGGTGGGTTATATGTTTTCTTACTGAGTGCCTGGATTAATTGGCTAGCCTGACTGGCTAGGAAAATGCCTGCTTCATTAAGGATGGTGACGTGCCTCATTGCAAAGCATTGTAGGCCAGTCAAATGGCATATAAATGCAACATGTTGTCCAGTGGGCTAGACTCCTAATACAATTGTCTGCTTTTTGCCCAGAGTCATCAAACTGGAGTCTACACTCATGTTCCTCCAAGAACGATTTCCTTTTGGAACAACTTCCTTTTAATAGCAAATTGAATAATAATGTTTGTTATTGGTTAACTTGTGTCCTCCCAAAACTTATCAGTTGAAGTGAATCTTCCCATTCCTCAGAACGTGACATTACTTAGAAATAGGGTCTTTGCAGAAGTAATTAAATTAAAAAGAGGTCATTAGGGTGGGCCAAAATCCAACATAACTATTGTCCTTATAAAAGAAGAAAATTTGGACACAGAGAAACACATGAAGAGAAGACAACATAAAGAGACATAGGGAGAAGATGGCCATCTACAAGTCAAGAAGAGAGTCCAGAAACAAATCCTTTCCTCCCAGCCTTCAGAAGGAATCAACCCTGCTGTTATGTTGACATTGGACCTCTAGTCTCTAGAACTGTGAGATGATAAATTTCTGCTATTTAAGTCACCTAGTTCATGTTATTTTGTTAGAGCAGCCACAGCAAATTAATACAGTATAAATAGCAATATAACTAATATTGATAGTCAGTTCTAGTTAATGTGTATTGAGTGACAGCTACATTTCAGGTCCACCACATACATCACTGTCCCTGTGTTACTTAGTCAATGAAAGTCTCCATCAGAGTGTAGCTATAGCAGTAAATTCTGGGTAATGAAAGGATGCTACCTTTTTGAATGATGGGGAGAAAGAATATTCATAGCAGATGGAATAGTAAATTCGGAGGCTTTGAAGGGGTATTAATGGAAAAGCCAATGTGGTTTGATAAACTGTTTGAGGAGGAGAGGGATACCAGTTGTCTAGGTTAGAGATAAACTCTTCCAAAATCATGTAGGCCCACTCAGGTATTCTAAAATATACATGGTTTAGCTCACTGGTATCAGCTTACGTATGGAGGATCTCTTTCTAGAGTAAGTTTTTCATATCGACACATTTCTGCAAAGCATTGGGTTTAAATTTGGAGAAAAACATTCACTTAAAGGTAAGCCCTTTACATCCAATACTTCAAGAGATTTTTTTCTCAACTCTTGTGACAAATTAGGGGGAAGTCAAGAAAAGAATCCAGAGGAATGGGATGATTATTCTTTCAAATGAGAAAATGAAGGCCCAGGTAATTTAGACACAAATGTAGAGAGAGACTGAACAAGGCCTGGAGCCTGTAAGTCCTCAGATTCATGTGACTGTCTTTCCTACTTTTATAGATAAGAACAACACTAAGGATTTAGCAGAACGTGACCTGCATCGAAAATGTCCAGCTATTGAACTCCTATTTATTCTTCAAGGCTCCGGCACTATGCTACTTCATCCAGAAAAGCTTCCTGTTTTTCTACTAAATCTAATTTCACCTTCCTCCAAAATCTACCTTTCTAGGACATCACTTTCTACCTTTCTATGTGCATGTTTCATTTCTCCCACAAGACAGTAAACTTCATTCGTGTAATATCCTTCCACAGGGCACGACTGCCTTATATAGAGTATATAGCCAATGAATTAATTAGTATGGAAGGATTGAATAAAAACATTAAACAGACCAGCAATTCCTCTCCTTGGATCCATTTCCATACCCAAGAGGAATGGAAACATATGTCAGAACACAGACTTGAGTGTTCATAGCAATTTTATTTATAATAGTCCTTAAACTGGAAGCAATGTGATGTCCATTGAGTGGTAAGTGAACAGGCAAATGTGTTATTGTCATGTAATGGAATAAAAAGGAATAAACTACTGATGCACATTATATTATGAATGAAATTCAAAAACATTATGTCAAATGACAGAACCTAGGGATGAGAGATTACATATTATATGATTCCATTTAGATAAAATGTCTCAAAAAGGAAAATTTATACAAACATAAAGTAGATTAGTTTTTGCCTGGTGCTAGGGCTGGGTTGGGGATTATTGTAGATGGATGTGAAAGATCTCACTGGGGATGAAAATGTCCTAAAGCTAATTTATGATAATAGTAGCACCACTTAATAAATTAAGTAAAGAAATCATTAAATTGTATATATGAGCTGGGTGGATTTTATGATATGTAAAATATGCCTCAATATAGCTGTTAAAAAAACAGAATAAAAATAGTATTCAAGTAGATTGAGAGGTGGGATGGAAGAGAACATACCTCTCCTCCCTCCCCGAATATGCCCACATCATATAAAGATCCCAACACAACGCCTCAATATCCTAAAGTTTAAAAATTACAGAGAAGTCTTGTATTTCATACACTATCAGTATCTGAAATCATTTTTATAAGTGTGAGTCTATTTTGTAGGTGGTGAGATAATATTTATGTTTCCTCCTCTTAATATAAAAAATAAAGACTTGTCAACCACCTCCATGTGATCAATGATCTTCTCCCAGGGTAATTTTTTTTTCAACCTGAAGGTAAAATCAAGAGTCCTGATAACACTTAAAAGAAGAGATTAAGTTTACCAATAAGAAGGCCTATTGGAGAAGATGATATTGGAGCTGGCATCCTTGCTCTGAATTTATTTATTGAATGCTTTTATGATGAGGTATGTGGTATGTCTTTTCTACAAATAGCTCATTAGAGCTTTTGCATAATGGATGGTGAGGTAGTTTTGCAAAAGAAAACATAATTAGTCACACAATCTCATCTTTCAACCTGAATGACAGGAGCATTCCCTAAAAAACAAGGCCATTTAAATAGCATTTGGTGCACTCTTTTCTAGTGGAAAGGAAACTTGAGCTTTCCACGCTAGTGGGTTTCAACAATCAAAGTCAGAATTCTCTTAGATTCCAAGAATTGCCCCCCAAATCTACAAACTTTCTATCATATTAGGTTTTGGGCTATTTAAAAAAGGAAATGCTTTTGGCCAACTGCAAAAACACCAAAGAAACAAGCCCAAACTGTTCACTACTATCAGGTAGAAAAACTTACTGTTTGAGAGTATCAGCAGCACTCTGTGCTGTGGTTTACTAGCCGACTTCCCTGTGATATTGAAGGAATGCTTCCAGCAAGTTTCTGAGTCTTCTGCACACGTTGCCTCAGCCAGGTGCACTTTCAATGTTGACAGTCCAGTGATCAAAAGCATTTTCTGATTTTATCTTTTTTCTGCAGTGTTTATGATACCATAACACCAACTAGTTCAAAAATAGTTTAGAAAATCTTTTTTATAATTGGAAATTTAAATGTTACATATATTTCTACTTATTGATTGTGCTGGGAATTGTGCCATATGAATTATGAGCAACCAGAATGCAACCTCTTGTAAAACACAAACTAAATATGGACTGAGAAGGACTCTGTACTTCTATATGTGAGTCCTTGTGGATGAATTGTAACTTAATAGGAAGATAAGATTCAAAACCTAACTTAGGAATATGTGCCTGTAACAATAGCTGAGTCGCGGCCAATCCCAGAAGCTACACTTTAGCTGCTCATACACTGCCAGGTGTTCAAGCCTGGTTTAATAAGGCAAACGCCCACCTGTAACCAATCCAGCTGTTTCTGTACCTCACTTCCTATTTCTGTACGTCACCTCCCTTTTTTGACTATGAATTTGTTCTGACTGTGAGGCATCCCTGGAGTCTCTCTGAACCTGTTGTGATCCTGGGGCTGCCCGATTCATGAATTGCTCATTGCTCAATTAAACTTCTTTACATTTAATTTGGCTGAAGTTTTACTTTTAACATTACGTTAATAACATTTGTAAGTTGTGGAAGGCAAGAGCTGTTTTTAAAGCTGGGTTTTGGATAGCTAAACACAACTCTTTCATCTCAGAAAGAAAACTTGAGGCCTGGAGAAGGTGACTGCTTTCCTAAGGTCATACACTACTTACTAACAGCAAAGCCAGTACTAGTATGAAATTCTCTAGACTTTCAGTTCAGTTCTTTTTCCACCACACCAAACATCCTGCACCTCTGCTCCTTCTCAGCAGTCTTTCCCCAGCAGACATGGCAATATCTTCTAATAAAATTTGTACCCATTAGCCCATTGATTTGTCCATATATTTATTCAATAAAGATGTCTTCAGTGATGGCTATGAGATGGATGTGGTATTAAGGTGTACCTATAGACACGTTAAAGTAATAGTAAAGGCAAGCATTTGTCCTTTGCCAAATAGCTTTTAATAGGAGACACTGGAACTGTTCATTTTATGTAAGAATCTCAAGGATGGTTCCTTGGATTCAGTACATTGCTCAATTATGATTAAGGAATGTCTAATGCTCTTTAAGGAAAACTTAGAGAAATTACCAGGTCATACATTAAATGTTTTTTTTTTTTTTTTTTTTCAAACACTATTTCAGTGTTGGGTAAGTTCCCACATGAAACACTACTGTCAAAAGCACTTTTCAATTATAGCTTTTATGAGGGGCTAACATGGCTGGAATTGAGGCAGGTGCCTGAAGGAGGAGTCTGCAAGACTGGTCACATGGAGCGTTACTGATTACAAGCATATTGATGACTAGGATCACAGCTTATTCATCTTTCAGTTCCCTATACTTATCGAAGTGCCAAGGATCTACAAAAGTTTGTTGTGTTGAATAGAATCCAGAATCCAGAGATGTAAAGATGACTTCTACAAGAGATTCCTTGACATTGGTGCTCAGTAGAATAACCTATGATTTCAGAGTTAGCAAGCCAGAATTTGCATAAAGAAAATATCTGTGGAAGGGGACTTGCATAGATGTTTTTTCAATTTAAGCTTTTATTTTAGACACAGGGGGTACACATGTAGGATTGTTACATAGTTATATGTAACAATATGTAACAGGTAATGAGCATAATATCCAATAGGTAATTTTTCAGCTCATGCCCCCTCTTCTGGTAGTCCTCAGTGCCTATAGTGCCCATGTTTATGTCCATGTGTGCTCAATGTTTAGCTTCCACTTATAAGCAAGAACATGCAGTATTTTATTTTTTCTTCCTTTGTTAATTCACATAGTATTATGGCCTCTAGCTCCCTCCATATTGCTGCAAGGGACGTGATTTTAGTATTTTTAATGGCTGCATAGTATTTCATGGTGTATCTGCACCACATTTTCTTTATTCAATCCACCATTGGTGGGCATCTAGGTTGATTCCGTGTCTTTGCTATTGTGAATAGTGCAATGATGAATATACAAAGGAATGTTTGTTTTTGGTATAATCTATATTCTTTGGGATATATTTAGTAATGGGATTGCTGGAAAAATATAAAAAAGGACGTAAACAGACACTTCTAAAAAGAAGACATCCAAGCAGCCACCAAACATACAAAAAATGTTTAATATCACTGAAATGAGAAATGCAAATCAAACTGCAGTGAGATACCATCTCACACCAGGCAGAAGGGCTGTTATTAAAAAGTCCAAAAACAACAGATGCTGGCAAGACTGTGGAGAAAAGGGAAGGCTTTTGCACTGTAGTGGGAATGTGAATTAGTTCAGCTACTATGGAAGGCAGCTTGGATGTTTCTCAAAGAACTTGCATAGATTTTTTTTTAATTATTATTATACTTTAAGTTCTAGGTTACATGTGCAGAAAGTGCAGGTTTGTTACTTAGGTATACACATGCCATGGTGGTTTGTTGCACCCATTAACCTGTCATCTACATTAGGTATTTCTCCTAATGCTATCCCTCCCCTATCCCCCACCAACCAACAGGCCCTGGTGTGTGATGTTCCTCTCTCTGTGTCCATGTGTTCTCTTTGTTCAACCCCCACTTATGAGTGAGAACATGTGGTGTTTAGTTTTCTGCTCTTGTGTTAGTTTGCTGAGAATGATGGTTTTAGCTTCATCTGTGTCCCTGTAAGGGCATGAACTCATCCTTTTTTATGGCTGCATAGTATTCCTTGGTGTATATGTGCCACATTTTCTTTATTCAGTCTATCATTAATGAGTATTTGGGTTGGTTCCAAGAATTGGCATAGATTTTTTAAAAGCATGATAGAGTTGTCTCTTTACAGAATGACTTATTTTAAGAAATTTAGTTTACATTTTCAATCAACTTAAAGTACCTGTACTTTTCTATAGTCACCAGAACAAATTATAAAGAACAAATTGAGGCTCATAACATAAAATATTTGTATTCATTTACATAAAAGATATTTTAAAAATGCATTTTGTGGGCCACTATGCTACAGTCTAGGGACAGAAGGGAGTGAGAAAGCAAATGTGGTTCCTCTGTATCTTGTTCCTACCTTAGGGAGTTTGGTGGAAGAGATTAACCTTGAGATAACTACACAAGTAAATGGAACATTGCAACTGTGATACATTTCCTAAGGAGAGTTCAGGTTGCTCTGGACCTCTGAAAGGTATAAGGTGCTATAAGAGCTGATGATGAGATATTTGACCTGTGAGGCATGTCAGAGGTGTTTTTCCTGAAGCAGAGCTAACTGAGCCAAAAAGTAGGAGTTCACAGTTCACATCCATTGCAAAGGTTCCATTGTGAATAGGCAGGTGATCTTAAGCATGAAAAAGAGGGTGACATAAGAGGAAGCCTAAAACATTGCAGGACATTTTATTAAAAGAGCCTCAGCTCGGCGGCTCTTGGTGCAGAGTAAATGGGACTGAGTCTCCTTTTGGATGATATTTGGAGCTCTGTGAAGGCAGAGCAGTCCATCCAGCTGATTAAAAAAGGGACTGAAGAGGGAAGTCAGACCGGAGACCCCCGGGCAGAAAACCACCATGAATTTCAACACTGCTGTTTTAGCTAGCATTGCGGGTCACCACAGTGAAAATTACATAGATTCCAGAGCTGGGAATTAGCAATCTGGACATCCACTCAGAGACCTAATTTGAAAGTTGGTAATTACAAAGATGACAGATGGATAAAACCGTAAAGATGCCAAGAAGCCACCGTAAAAAAACTGAGAACACTCAAAATCAGAAAGTCTCTCCTACAGAGAATGCTAGTTCCTCATCAGTAACGGAACAAGGCTTGATGGAAAACGAGTGTGAAGAATCATCAGAATTAGGCTTCAGAAGGTGGATAATAAGAAACTTCTGTGGTTTATGTTCTAAACCAATGCAAAGAAACTAATAATTTTGAAAAAAGGTTTGACGAAATGCTAAGGAGAATGGACAATTTAGAGAAGAACATAAACGAATTAATGGAGCTGAAAAACACAACACGAGAAATCCGTGAAGTATGCACAAGTTTTAACAGTCGAATTGATCAAGTAGAAGAAAAGATATTAGAAGTTGAAGACCAACTTAATGAAATGAAACGAGAAGACAAGATCAGAGAAAAAAGTGTAAAAAGGAATGAACAAAATCTCCAAGAAATATGGGACTATGTGAAAAGACCTAATTTACACTTAATAGGTATACCTGAAAGTGACGAAGAGAATGAATCTAAGTTGGAAAATATTTTTCAGGATATTATCCAGGAAAATTTTCCTAAACTAACAAGGTATGACAATACTCAACTCCAGGCAATACAGAGAACCCCACAAAGATATTCCTCAAGAAGACCAACCCCAAGACACATAATTGTCAGATTTACTCGGATTGAAATAAAGGAGAAAATACTAAGGGCAGTCAGAGAGAAAGGCCAGGTTACCCATAAAGGGAAGCCTATCAGACTCACAGCAGATCTCTCAGTAGAAACTCTACAAGCCAGAAGAGAGTGGAGGTTAATATTTAACATCCTTAAAGAAAAAAATTTTCAACTCAGAATCACATATGCAGCCAAACTAAGTTTTACAAGCCAAGGAAAAATAAAATTTTTTGCAAACAAGCAAGAACTCAGACTTCATTACCACCAGGCCTGTTTTGCAGCAACTTCTGAAAGAAGCACTATATACAGAAACGAACAACCAGCATCAGTTATCCTAAAAATTTATCAAAAATAAAAAATATTACAACAATGAAGAATTTACATCAACTAACGGGCAAACAGCTAGTTAGCCTTAAATAACAGTATTAAATTCACATATATCAATATTAAGCCTAAACTTAAAGGGATTAAATGCCCCAATCAAAACACACAGTTAGACAAACTGAATAAAAAGTTAAAACCCACTGGTACGCTGTATTCAGACCTTTCTTATAGGCAAGGACACACAAAGACATAACATAAAGGGATGGAGGTTGATCTACCAACTTAATGGAGAGCAAAAAAAAAAAAAAGAACCGGATTTGAACTCAGACCTGGAACAAGCAAATTTAATAAATATTTACAGAATCTACAACCCTATATCCACAAAACATACTTTTTTCAATATTATATCACATCTATTCTAAAAGTGATAACATAGTAAGAAATAAATCACTTTTTAGTAATTGCATAAGCATTTCACAGATTTAAATCAAATCCTGAGCAATAGAGCAAAATTCTCTCTCCCTCTTTCTCTTTCTTTTTTCTCTCTTATTCTACTTCTTTCTTTCTCTTAAAAAAAAAAACTTCCCCTCTCTCTTTCTCTTTCTTTCTCTCTTTTATTCTTCAAAAAAAAAAAAAAGAAGAAGAAGAGAAAAAAAAAGAATTGTGGGAAAACATTAAACGATTTTGGTCATGAACTTGGAATAATTAAAATTAGCTGCTTCCAGGCTGAAGCACAATGGTTTATGCCTATAACCTCAGCACTTTGGGTGGTCAAGGCAAGACGATCTTTTGAGCCCAGGAGTTTGAGACTAGCTGAGACACTACAGGGACACCTTGTCTCTTAAAAATTAACAAAATATTAACTGGGAGTGCTGGCATGCAGCTATAATCCCAGCTACTCTGGAGGCTGAGGTGGAAGAACCACTTGAGCCCAAGAGGTCCAGGCTGCAGTGAGCCGTGATCATGCCACTGCACTCCAGCCTGGGCAACAGAGCGAGACCCTGTCTCAAAAATAAATAAAATCATAAAAATTACAAAAATAAGATTGGCTGCTTCCTAAAGAGAGATTGTAAAAGAGCAACAGTGGGTGTGAATAGATTACTTAAGAACTTTTTGTAGTATTTTAGGCAAGAGATCATGGAACTTGGTCTTAAATATGGTATATATGGGGGACAGTGAAGAGGGAAGAAATATTTAAGAGTTACTGCAATAGGGACAAATAATAGTGGGATTAGACAGGTGATGGAGAGGGTGGGGCCTAAGAGAAATTCTAAGTGTCTGGCTTATGTTCCTTGGTGAGTCATAGTATTATTCATTGCAATCATGAGCACTGGGAAATGATGACTTTGAGCCAAAGAGTTGGCCAAAGGCAGTGGGACATAGGAGACTATAGATCCAGATTGTCTCTCTTTCCAAGGTGGGCAAAGTGCTGATGATGGACTCTGAGATTTGTATCTTATGCTACTTTTCCAGCAGAGAGAGTGTTCCTGATGTTTCTGACCCCAAGACCAAAATCCTTGGTGAAGTTTCTTGTTGAACTCCCTTGAATCAGGTGCCCATACTTGATCAAAACAGTTATAATAGAAGTAGGTGTAGATAGGGTGGTGGAATGACTGGCAACTTCCATGAGAGTGACATAGGTTTTGGAAAGGAGCAATTGTCAACAGGAGGGGAAGGAAGATGACAGATAATATTATAAAATTCCACAGTAGTGGTGCTATACTGATTAAATGTATAAAATTAATTTTGTTGTAGTCTACATTTCTAGTATTTTAGCTACTTCCAAGAGTTCTGAGATATGGGGAATGGGAGGACAAGATGTTGAAAAGTGGTGATAAAGGCAGCCTAGGAAAATATACAAAGGAATGCTCTACAATGAGTATCATATTACATGATACTATCATTATATATTTATGCACCAGTCTACTTTAACAGGCTACAAAATTCCTAAAGGCTGAGATTATTCCTTATTGATTCCTGTGCTTCAACTGAGTAGAAGATAGCAGCCATTCTGAGCACTATCCATGCTCAAACATTCTCAATGACTTAGTTGTTGAATAAATGCATTCATAAATGCACATACTAAAAAATTAACAATAGTATGACTTTGAACTAGCTCCTTGGCCTTCCTAGACCTGAGTTTTACATCTGTATAATGGACTTCTTGGTATCTATTTATGTTATAGTTCTGAAATCCTATTTGTTCTATTAAATCACGTTTTTGTGGAATTTTAAACTTTTAATTACCTGCGCAGATATTGTATAAGTAGTTGATAATTTCAAATTCTGTTAGTTTTCTGTTCTCTTATATATTGTAAACTGAGGTACTGGAGAAAACACATGGGCTTTTGCATGAGATGCCTGTAAGTTCAACTTACAGCTTCTCTGCTGACCAGCTCTGTGACTCTGGGTAATTCATTAGACATTTATAAAACTTAGTGTGAATTTTTCATTTCTAAAATAAGAATAATAATGTCTAAATTCCAAGTCTTCATGATGATTGGAGGGAATGGATTTATAGATACAGAAACAGATAATACTTCTAATACATGCGGGTTATTGTTTTTCATACTTTTGTTCTTTGATGCAAGTGCACATTGGGTTTGGGTTGTAGTAATAAGAATATATTTGCTTATCAACTTTTGTTAAGTTAATTATGCTTCATGTTTTTACATGCTGTGTGTAGTTTTGGGTATTTCCAACCAATTCTTAATCAGTATTTCCACAGAATAGCAGTATTCTACAAACCAGACTGATAATGTCAAATAAAACTGATCTTTTCCCAATGATTGGGAAAATATTACAATTTTCCCCTGCCCATTTTTTTGAGTTGTGATTGACATAAAAATTGTATGCATTTAAGATATTTTATGTCATGGCATTTTTACATGTGTATACATTATTAAATAATTACCATAATCAATCTAATTAACATATCCATCACCTCATGTAGTTACTTTTCTTGTGTATGTGGTGAGAACACTTGATATCTACCCTCTTAGCATATTTCAAGTATATAAAATAATTTTATTAACTGTAGTCACCATGTACATTAGGTGTTCAGAACTTATTTTTCTTATAACAAAAAGTTTGCACCCTTTGGCCAACATCTCCCTTCCTCTGCCATCCTGTATCTCCAAGTAACTACCACAGTACACTTTGTTAAGATAAGTTTAACTATTTTTTAGGTTTTGTATAAATGTGATCATGCAGTATTTGGCTTTCTGTGTCTGGCTTATTTCAGTTAGCATAATGACCTCCAAGTTCATTCACATTTTTGCAAATGGCAAGATTTCCTTTCTTTTTTAAGGCTGAATAGTATTTAATTGTGAATTTTTACCATATTTTCTTTATTCGTTCATCTGCTGATGGACACTGAGGTGATTTCCATATCTTGGCTATTGTGAATAATACTGCAGTAAACGTGGCACTAGAGATATCTTTTTGACACACTGATTTTATTTCCTATGCATATATACTAGTTGTAGTTGGACTACTGGATTATATGGTATTTTTATTTTTTTGAGAACCCTCCATACTGTTTTTCATAAAGACTGTACCTATTTACATTTCCACAAGCAGTGTACAAAGGTTTCCTTTTCTCCACATTCTCACTGACACCTGCCATCTCTTGGCTTTTCCAAGAGGTGGAAAATAATGTCCATTCTAATAGATTTGAGATTGTATCTCACTTTGAATTAATTTACATTTCTCTAATAATTAGTAATGTTGAGCATTTTTTTCATATGCCTATTATCCATTTGTATGTTTTATTTGGAAAAATGTCTATTCAGGTCTCTTGCCCATTTTCTAACTGGCTTAATTTGCTGTTGGCATTGCTTTTGCTATTGAGTTGTAGGGATTTCTTATTTATTTTGGTTATTAAACTTTTATCAGATAGATGGTTTGCAAATATTTTCTCCCATTCTGTAAACTGTGTTTTAATTTTGTTTACTGTTTCCTTTGCTATGCAGAAACCTTTGAGTTTGATGTACTCTTACTTGTCTATTTTGCTTTTGTTGCCTGTGCTTTACTTATTTTCTTCTAAGAGTTTTATGGTTCTAGACCTTACAATTAGCCTTTAATCTATTTTGAGTTGATTTTTGTGTGGGTGAGATTAGGTCTAATTTTATTTCTGTATGGATCTCCAGTTTCCCCATTTATTAATGGGGCTATCTTTTTTCCATTGTGTATTCTTGGTACATTTGTTGAAAATTACTTGAATATATATGTACAGTTTTATTTCTGGGCTCCCTATTCATGTCCATTGCTCTACATGTCTGATTTTATGCCAGAACCATAGTCTTTTGATACTATAACTTTGTGATATAATTTGGTATCCGGAAGTGTGATACTTACAGCTTTGTTTTCTTTTTGCTTGAGATTGCTTTAGCGGTTTGGAGTCTTTTGTGGTTATATATGAAGTTTAGGATTATTTTTTCTATTTCTTTGACAAGTATCATTGGGATTTTGATAGAGATTTATGGAATCTGTAGATGGCTTTAGGTTGTATGAAAATTTTAACATTAATTCTTACAATCAATGAATATAAAATATTTTTATATATGTCTTCTTCAATTTATTTAATTACTAGCTTACAGGTTTTAGTATACAGATCTTTCATATCTTTTATTAAACTTATTCATATTTTGTCTTTTTGGTGCTATTGTAAATGAAATGTTTGAGCCATCTGCAGGCATGTGCACAATGACGGAACTCCATCCTGGGACTGGACCATCATTGTTAGTAAAAACTAGGATAACTCTAGTAGGAGTAGGGAGAGTGGTGTTGGCTCCAGCAACTGAAGTCGGTGAAGATGAAAAACTGTGGATTCTTAGCAGGGAGGCTGTGGGGAGTCCATGGTGACTGTGCTGGCTGCTGGTTTCCTCAGTGATGAATGCTGCTAGGGTCCTTTGTGGAGCAGGCTACTGGGGTCCATGACTGTTAACACTGGGATCATCAACAGTGAAAGCTGTAGGGGGTCCATTGCAGTTGCAGACTATTGAGGACCTCGACAGCAAAGGTTTCGGGGTCCTCTGTAGAGCAGGTCACTGGAGACCACTGTGGTTTCCACTACTGGTTGATAGTGACTACTCCCTCTCTTCTTTGTTCCAACCTGTCTCCAGACATCTCAGCTACGCCATTAGTCTTAGTGTTCTGGGTGGCATGAAACTGAAAGGGAACCTTGGGCAGTTCCTGAGAGGCTGGAAAAGCTGGTCTTTCACCCTGTTCTCCTTTTCTCTACCAGGAGAAATCAACGGCAGGGGAGTTCTTTCTCACTGCTAAGCAGCTCTGGCCTGGGGGATGGAATGATGCAGGCAAAACCAAACTTTACTTTCTTTTTTTTTGAGATAGAGTTTCACTTTTGTTACCCAGGCTGGAGTGCAATGACGTGATCTTGGCTCACTGCAACCTTCGCCTCCCGGGTTCAAGCAATTCTCCTGCTTCAGCTGCCCGAGTAGCTGGGACTACAGGCATGTGCCACCATGCCCAGCTAATTTTTGTATTTTTAGTAGAGACGAGGTTTCACCATGTTGACCAGGGTGGTCTCGATCTCTTGACCTTGTGATCCACCCGCCTCGGCCTCCCAAAGTGCTGGGATTATAGGCGTGAACCACCACGCCCGGCCCCAAACTTTACTTTCTATCATTTTGTTGTGTGGTTATCCTGGCATGGTTTGTTCTGTTGTGTTACTCCAGCTTCTTAACTGGGTTTCTGAGTTCTCCCTTATGGGGATCAAAGGCTGGGATCTTCTGCTTCACCATTGATATGGTTTGGCTGTGTCCCAAATCAAAATCTCATCTTGAATTATAATCCTCATAATCCCCACATGTCAAGGGAGAGACCAGATGGAGGTAACTGAATCATGGAGGCAGTTTCCCCATGCTGTTCTCATGATAGTGAGTTCTCACGAGATCTGAAAAGTGGTAGTTCCTCCTGCATTTATTGTCCTTCCTGCCAGGGTGTGAAGAAGGTGCCTTGCTTCCCCTTCATCTTCCACCATGATTGTAAGTTTCCTGAGGCCTCCCAGCCATGCTGAACTGTGAGCCAATTAAACCTCTTTCCTTTATAAATTACCCAGTCTGGGGCAGTTCTTTATATTGGCGTGAAAATGGACTGATAAACAGCTATCTTGCTCAAATAAAGATTTTTTTGTTTCTTAAATTTCAAGTTCTTATTTTATGTATTTTTCTTTAAAAAAATTTGGGACTTCTTAAAACAACCAATCAAGGCTAACTGAAAGTGTTGTTTTTGTGGGTTTGTGTTTTATTCTATAAGACATTTCTGAGTGCCTGCAATATAGTGGCACTGTGATATGTGACTGCAGATGCAAACATGCATAAAACTTGGCTTCTTCCGTTAGGTTTACCATAACTGAGTGTAGGGTGGAGGCATGAGTAGAGAAGAATTTTTTGAAGTGACAGGGGACCTGTGTTGAGTTTTGAAGGTAGATCTAAGTTATATGGGTGAAGATGTGGGTGCAGAACATGCCAGGAAAGGGTCAAGCAAGAGGGAGGCAGGGAGGTGTGAGTCACCCTCTCTAGTCATGGTGAAACATATAGACATTTGCTGCCAATACAATTAGGGTATTTTTAGTTTTCAGGGCAGGTCAAATAGACAATGCTATTCCTAAAGGGGGCCAAGTAAGAACCGTAGGTTAAATCATATCACTCCTAAGTGAGTTTATGAAAATTTCATTTGTGATGTGCCTGATACTTTGGCATCTTCTTCCAAAGCTGCAGTTTTCTGTAGTATCATAGCATTGCTTTGATGCAACATGATGTAATCTGATGTATTATCCTTGGCTTTCTGTGTACCTTTGGTTACTGTGAGCATTCATAAGTTAATACAAATATTTCTATGATCTTCACTCTCTTTAATAATTCAAAACAGGATAAAACATATGGAAACTCATGATAATGGCAGAATGCCAGAATCAGATTGAAAACACAAAGGGAAGCTAGACTAAAACACATTCTAGAAAACGTATAGACATTAAAGTTATAAAGAAAATACATATTGATTGCCTCTTTGTGTCAGACTTTGTATCATTTGATAGTCATCTTAACTTTATGCAGTGAGTACCTGTGTTCTTTCCTCTTTAGAGATGAAAAATTGAGACACAGACAAGTTAAGTCGTTTGTCCTATGTGGCATAGATCATGAGTGTTAGAGCTAGAATTTAAACCCAGGAAGTCATGTTCCAGATCCTATGCTTTTAATCCCTAATTATATACATTCTCACTTTATTTGAGTTTAATAACACTTTCTGCTTTCATTAATTGATTAATGTGATAATTGGCTCAGCATTTCCTGAACACCATTCATGTGTCAGTTACTGAACTACAGGTTGGACCAGGGGCAAGTCACGCTGTCTATTCTCAAGGAGCTCATTCTAGCTAGGCATGTAAAAAAAGTTTACAAGATATTTTATATCCATGTTATGTTACATGAGCTGTACAGGTGGTCAGCTCATGTAACATGAATGAGAATGGTATCTATTTCCTTTTTGGTATTATTTCAAGGAAAGAAGCTGAGGCTGAAAGAAGCCATATGACTTATAAGAGTTTCCAGCGGTTAGTGTCAGGGTTAGAATCTAGCTTTTCTAACAAGGAGTCGATGTTGTTGAACATTTCCAACAAGTAAAATGGTACTTGTGAGTCATAACTGAATTACTGGGTGATCTTGAATAAGTAACATCATTTGTGGGATCTCAGCTTTCCCTTCTATAAAATGCTTAATGACATGATTTGAGTTTTTCCTGTTCTAATTTATTACAGTTATAGTTACAGACATAATTTAGGATGGTCTTAGTGATGATGATTTGATGTGTGGTTTTGTTTTGATATGTTACATTACTAGCTTGCCAATTCAGTGTATTTTAAAGTCAATAAGGGCATCTCCACAAAAATATAAGAAAGAAAAGTAAGTGTCTGGTTACAAGGATCTGAGTGTTATGGAAGTGAGAGATGCAAAATACCTAACTGTACCTTGAACTCAGGTTTGAGCCTATATATGAGTATTTTTAGAAATAAAAATCCTGGGCCGGGCGTGGGGGCTCATGCCTGTAATCCCAGCACTTTGGGAGGCTGAGGTGAGCGGATCACGAGGCCAAGAGATTGACACCATCCTTGCCAACATGGTGAAACCCTGTCTCTAACTAAAAAAATACGAAAACTAGCTGGGCATGGTGGCATGCGCCTGTAGTCCCAGCTACTCAGGAGGCTGAGGCAGGAGAATTGCTTGAACCCTGGAGACGGAGGTTGCAGTGAGCCGAGATTGCGCCACTGCACTCCAGCCTGGCACCTGGCACCTGGAGACAGAGTGAGACTCTGTCTCAAAAAAAAAAAAAAAAAATCCTGGGCGACATGCTAGTGAACTTCTAGGTGAGATGGCCAGAAATTTTCAGAAGTGACTGACTAAGGTATCTTTAAGGGAAGGAAATGTTCTTACCATTTTGGCTTGATGACAAACCCACAGCAATCAGAGTCTAATGAAGTTCTACTGATCAGTCTGTTCATGGCCTATGTCTAAGTCTTAGGGAAATGGGAGCTACTAGTAAGAAACTAAAAGAACCCTGGCATCCCATCTATAATTAAAACTCTGAGACACTGGAGAACAAGGCAGCTCTGCTTTAGAATCTGCTGTTACAGGGTAACATAAACGGGAGGAGAATTCTGGTTGTTCACATTAGCATAGAGGACATTGTAGTAGGCCTAAAAATATCTCCAAAAAGATATGTCTAAGTTCCAATTCCTGGAACCTGTGAATGTTGCCTATTTGAAAAAAGGATTTTGCGAATGTAACTACATTAAGGAACTTGAAAAAAATGAGATCATCCTGAATTACCAGGATTGGCCCCAAATCCAATGACAAAGTTTTTTTTTTTTTTTTTTACAAAAACACATATAGAGGAGTAGGCAGTGTGAGGATGAGGACAGAGATAGAAGTCAAGAAAGTGGGGGAATCCCAGCAGCCACCGGAGCTGAAGAGGCAAGGAAAGATTCTTCTCCAGAACCCTCAGAGGCAGTGCAGCCTCTAGGACACCTTGGTTTTGGACTTCCACCCTCCAAAATTGTGAGAAAATCGATTCTGGTTGTTTTAAGCCACCCGATTTATGGTAATATTTTTATAGCAGCCATAGGAAATTAATATAGACATCCAGACCTTGGGCAAATGTGGTGCCCCATAGATATGGGAAAGACCAGAAGTAAAAGTAGTGCTCATTTGAGGAGGCGATGGTCACCATCATGATGACTTTTCAAGTGAATATTTCATGGTAACTGTAAATAGGGAAAAATCTCCTTGAAATACCAAGCACACTCTAATGGAAAGGAGTGAAGGACCTCTGTTTAACTGAGGTCTGTGACTGTTTCTCTAGTTGTACCAAGGGGTTGGCAAAGGCTGCAAATCTCAGGGAAACCTTTTAAGAATGCAAAGCAAAGTGAACTCTGAAGTGTGGTTTAATAGAAAGTCACAGGTCATGAACACAAAAGACTATTTGTAGCAAACAACTCCCACATCCTTAATATTAATATTGTATTGCAATATTTAATCTCTTACTGGCACATAATTCAATGAAGGTGAACATCTAGTATTATATTACCTGGTACATGTTTTCCAGGGTCTCTGTAGCTGGAGAAGAGAGAGATGAAAGAAGCATGTAGACTCTCAATTTCCTTTAACTGAAAGTAATACACGTCACTTCTGATTAGGGTCCATTGACCAGAACCAGTCAAAGGATGCCAAGGTAACAGCAAGGGAGGCTAGGAGATGCTGGAGAAACCATGTATATTTGGTAAGATTAGTGGTCTTTGCCACATACAGGCATGCATTGTTGACCTTGATTGATTTAATTTTCCATAGTAAGACCTGGGCTGCTGTTAGGCACACAATGATTAATTCTCGACCTAATTGGTTCAAGTGTAAAATTGTGCAACTTTATATTAAAGTTGAGGCCTGGCACATGGCTCACCCCTTTAAGCCCAGCATTTTGGGAGGCTGAGGTAGGAGGATTTCTTGAAGCCAGGAGGTCAAAAGCAGCCTGAGCAACATTGTGAGAACTTGTCCCTACAAAGAAAAAAAAGTCGAACTCATGGTCTATCTAAAAGCCTGACATGAAGCTTTTAATTTTCTTAAATTCAGCTGAAATTCAAATTACCTTTCATAGATGAGGCCACTGAAAAAGATAGCATTATCAAGGGTTGTAAGAACAGTGATGAAAGAAAAAGCATGGCTCACTCTTTTGTGAAGCACATTCCATGCAGGAGGCTCAGCGCTGGTCCAGTGGAAACAAAAAATGTAGATTTGCTGTCTGTTAAAAAGATAAGGGAGGAAGAAATGACAATTTTCTGTGTTGTCAACTGTTAGAAAGCACTGTTGCTGGGTACTTCGTATTTAATTATCCTGTTTTGTAATCATACCAGTCCTGTTTGGTAGGCATCATTCTCCCTAAAGTACTAAAGAAACTGAGGCACAGAGGTTATAAATAGCTAGGAAGTAGAAGACCAAGTCCTCAAACCTGATCTCTCTATATTTGATTTTCTAATTTTTTCCTCCAATGGCTCCTTGCCTCTCTAGTTACAAAACCAGTCTCTTGCACTTCACTGGCAGTGGGTGCTATTGGGAGAGTGGGGTTGCTATTGTTTCAGCACTTTTGATGGTAAAAATGAATCTCAGATCATAAACTGCAGAAAAACCTGACCCCCCCTTGGAGGGTCTTTTACAAATAAGCTATTTGTTTTTGTCAAGGACAGGTTTTGGTTTCATGGAATACGACTTTGTTTTCAACGACTCATTAAAGAAAGATGACTTACTGCCCTGTTTTCTAAATCTAGTCACAGACCACAATCACTTGCAGGAAATGGAATGTTTACTTGAGTTTATTATACAAGGCTCTGGATATGAGCTGTGGGATTTTTACACCTCATAGCAACGGTATTACAATTTATTTACAACTTCATGTTGGCAGCTGCACAAACTCTTATGAAAAAGGACAATCACACCTTGGGGACCAGTAATTATAGCCAAAGGTATAAATTGGGCAAAGCAGCATAAGCATTTGGCACTTAAGTTGAAGAGAATAGAAATGGCTCTGGAAATTGGACAGAAAGCCAGTCTCTTGTTCATTATGAGGCCACGAACTAATTAAACTGAACTTGTCAGAATAGACAGATGAATAGATTGAACTGGATTTTGGCACTGACTGGTCCCACACTCATGAAAACCAAGTTGTTTTAGTGATGTCATCATTTGGAACTTCTAACTATGATATCACTTTTGACAGAATTAATGTGGAATTAATACCATATGTACAAGCATTAATAGGAATTGACTTTGAACACTGAGTGGTTATTTGAGGTTGATTGCCAAAGGGAAACTTTGAGATAGGTCTTCCTTGCATCCCCAGTTATCAGATATCAAACCAACATTTGACGTAGATTTCCATACGTTTATTAGAATTCCTCTGAGACAAATCCATATATGTATTTCTAAAAAATATTTTATAGGAACATGAGTTAAACATGTTTTATTTGTAATAATATTAAGCCCAGGGATGAAGGGATTTAAAATGAAATTCACAGTTAACTTAAAAGGAATTGCCCAGAGGGTTTTTTTCAATGAAACATGTGGATTTTAGGTAAACTTAAACCTAAGGCATGAGATGTTCTTCTTGATCAAGGTAGTTGCTGTGATTTCTAGTTTTTCAGAGCAAGTGTACTTACTCTCTCCCTTTTCTCACACTCACTGTTTGGGTAACATCTTTTTTATATCATTATGACTGGTTCTTTGGAATTTGGGGAGTGGTGTAGGGTAGAGCCATTCTTATTCAGCAAGCAAATAGTTATCTAAGGCCTTCTATGTTATGGAAAATATTTATATATCTTCATATTCCTTACAATTAATTGCTTGTGTTTGTAGAACTGGAAATCTTGAAAATGTTATTGCATTCATTGCTGTACGACTACCTAATTAACAAGTAAGCAAAGAAAGATTTAGTAAGCTCAAAATGGCACCCCTAATAAATGATGGAGGTAGAATTGGGCCAGGTCTTTTTAAAAATAATACAACTAATTTAGCAGAATTTTCTGTGGGTCACTGTTTATAGTTTATTTCATTAATACTCACAACAATCTACTTTAAAGTCAAATAGACTTATGGTCTGACAAATTCAGATAATTGAATGCATATCAGAGCAACTCCTAAAGCCATGCTTTTTCTAATAGGATCCTCTATCAAGTGCTTTTCCTGTGTTCTGTGTTCCAGGTAAGGAACAGATGCATCAGATGCAGAAGAAGCAGGTAAGGCGTGTGTTTATGACAGGAGAACAACACAGTGGATCCAGTTCTGGCATGGCCACATGCCTAATGATTGTCCTTGGCAAATCCCGCAGCCTCTTCAACTGTGTTCCTCATCTGAGATCTGAGATACCAATGCCTGTTCACAGGGATTCCTGTGAAAACCTGAACTGACATTAGAAAGTGCTCTGGAATACAATTTAAATGTTTGTCATTATTATTGAAGTGTTAATGATGTTTCTCATTGGGCAAGCCAATAGTCTTTGTTGGCATAAATGAGCATCCTATAAAGTAGACGTGATTTCTGAGAAAGTTCAGCTACCCAGTACAAAATCATTATGAGGAGCATCCTTTCTCTTTATACAAATTAGAAAGAAGGTGGAAAATGGAACTTACATAGCCCAACACCATGGACTTTGGAATAAGGCTGTTCCACTAAATTCGTCAATCACTAGCTGTGATTCCTTATGCAAGAAAATCAGATTTTCTAATGATGAGTTAACTGTGGAATACCTCACTCTTTGTGTTGTTGTATTAGTTTGCTAGAGCTGTCATAAGAAAGTATCGTAAACTAGGTGGCTTAAACAACAAAAATGTATTGTCTCACTGTTTTGGAATCTGGAAGTCTATGAATCTGGAAGTCAGATTATCAGCAGGGTTGCTTCCTTTCTGGGCTATGAGGGAGAATCTGTGCCATGCCTTTCTCCTAGATTTGGTGGTTGCTGGCAACTTTTGGCATTCTTTGGCTTGTAGAAGCATCACCTGGATCTCCGTCTTCATTGTCACATGACATTCTCCCTGTATACATGTCTGTTCAAATTTCCCTTTTTTAAACGACACCATTCATATTGGATTTGCACCTGCCCTAACAACCTACTCTTAAACTAATTGCATCTACAGGGATCCTTTATCCAAATATGGTCACATTCTGAGGTACTGAGCTTCAATATATGAATTTTTAGGGGAAACAATTCAACCCATAATTGTTGTTTGTGGATAAAAGGTGAGGTAATGTGTACAAAATGTCTTCCACTCTTAACTTATAGCTGGAGCTCTGTGCTATTGAGGCTTTGCTCCTGTTGGTTTGGAATTAGGTGAAGAATTTAAAATGTGGAATTGATCTCTTTATGGCTCTCCACAGAAGATGAGGACTGGAAGCACAGAGTCAGTAGTCATTAATTACTGTTTTCTCACAGTTCCCCTGGACTTTTCCCTTAGTCTGTGAACTTTTGAGGGAAGTCCAACTCTTCAAACAGACTAATATGTCCTGCCTTGCCACCTGCTTTGAATTCAAGTCTTTTTTTTTCCAGAAAATTCCCAGGGGTTTTGTAACATATGTGTAAAATATTCCAGGCTACCTTTTCATCATTTATATTAAAATTTAAAAAAATCTACACAAAAGGTTTTCCCTGATGCTTCCTATACAAAAGGCATGTTAGTGCTTCATTAGAAAGAACACATTAAGATTTACAAAGAAATTAAAAATAGATATGGATAATAACCACATAAATAACTATTTATTAGACATCTAATCTCATCTAGGCATGCAAATATACTGAGTTATTCACACCAAAACTATAGAAGGAGATACAATTTGTTTTCCTTTTTTTTTTTTTTTTTTTCTGAGATAGAGTTTCACTCTGTCACCCAGGCTGGAGTGCAGTGGCTCAATCTCAGCTCACTGCAATCTCCGCCTCCTGGGTTCAAAAAGCGATTCTTCTGCTTCAGCCTCCCGAGTAGCAGGAACTACAGATGCACACCACCACACCTGGCTAATTTTTTGTATTTTTAGTAGAGATGGGGTTTTGCCATTTTGACCAGAATGGTGTATGTATATGTGTGTATTATATAGATGTATAAAGTGAGATTATTATAGAGTGTTGGATCATACCAGTATGGAAGCTGGGAAGTTCATTGATCTACCAAATGCATCCTGTAGACTTAGGAAAGCCAGTGGTATAGTTTGAAGGCCTGAGAGCCAGAGAGTTTGTATAGATACCAATCTGTGTTTGAAGTCCTGAGGACCAGGAGCTCCAAAGATGGGATCAGTGTCTCAGCTCAAGCAGTCAGGTAGAAAGCAAATTCAACCTAGCTCCATCTTTCTGTTATAGTCATGCCCCCAGCAAACTGGGTGATGTCCACTCACATTGGTTAGAGTGGCTCTTCTTTAGTACTTAGTCTTCAAATGTGAATCTCTTCCAGAAACTCCCACACAGATACACCCAGAAATAATGTTTACCTAGATATCTGGGCATCTTATGATCTAGTTAAGTTGAAACATAAAACTAGCCATCACAATTACCCTCATATGATCTTCTTTGCACTTGTTTTTACTTACTTTGTTTTTGCAGTAAAGAAACCACCCAGTTAGGGAATAATGAGCGGGATCCAGGAAAAGAAAATCATTAGCTGAATTAGACCTGTGCGAGGTGGTTTATCTGTGCATCTCATTTAATCTTTAGAAGAACTCTTGAAAGGCGTTAGTATCATACCCATTGTACAGATGAGAGACTGAAGATCTAAGTGGTACTCAAAGGAATGCAAAGAAAGTAATGAAGCCAACATCTGAACCCAGGTTTTGCAACTTCCTAAGCCCTTGCTAATAGAATTAGCATTCATTTTCCTTTTCTTTCACTGGATTGTTCTTAAGAAACAATATTAAAAAGCTCTTGTATTAAAAGAATTATTTAGGAGAAGAAAAATGACCTAGGAAAAACCATGGTACATTGGGGTCAGCAGTGGGTAGAACTATCTAAGGATCTCTGGCTGGGTTCTATGTCCATCTGAATAGCCTACACATGCCTCAGTCTTATGTATCTCAGAAACAGAAGGAGATAATAATATTACCTAGCACTTAGGTTTATTTGTGAGAGTTAAATTATGATTCACAGAAAGCCATTAAGCTAGTGCTTGACACATATTATACATTGCAGAGGTAGCAACTCATATTACTATCATTATCCCAATCTTACTCTATATTTCACCCAGGAGAGTTGATTTTTGCTTAAAAGAAAGTATTGTATATTTTAAAATAGCTAGATGAGATGCTTTTGAATGTTCTCATTACAAAGAAATGATAAATGATAAATGCAGGAAGTGATAGACATGCAAAATACACTTATTTGATCATTATGCACACAAATAAGTATCAAAACATCAAATTGTGCCATGTAAATATTTACAATGACAATGTTTCAGTTAAAAATTAACTAATTAATTTTTAAAAGGATGAGATATGATGATAGTACCAATCGTGTCTTGTTTATAGACGATATAAAGAAGCCAATTCCAAAGGGAGATGGTCTTGCTTCACTCTCCCAGTGTCAATGATAGAAAAACCCAGTCTTGCAGGTAGCACAAACACTCCCTCTTGCAGCCTTCAACTCCAGCTCAGCTCCCAGGTTTTATCACTGCCATCTTGTGTCATTGTATCTATGTACATTTATCTTTCTTAGTATTATAATCTTAATGAAATGATATATTGTATTTCTTCTCATATGCTGAATTGAAAACTATGTTGCCTTGAATTCATTCGTTTATACAGTGTTTGTGGGATAAACATTACATATCAGAAACTGCTCAGCACTAGGCAGGAGGAAAGAGACCCAATGTGTACATCTGCTGTCATAAATTTTACAGTATTGATATTCATTGAAAAATGAAAAGAAAGAATGAATAAAAGTAATGAAAAATGTCTAGAGAACAGAAAGAAGCAACATACCTGATTTTTATTATCTTATGATTGTGATAAACTATAGATTGAGTTTGGACAATAGAAAGTATTAACAAATATTTGTTCTTTTCCCTAGCAAAGAGCAGAGCTGTTTAGGCAAGTTATTTCCTGAAGTACATGACCCTGGGGAGCTCAGCAATGTGGTTTAAAAAAAAGACCATTTGTATTATGATCTGACCACAAGGATGCAACCTTATTCCTTAGTTAACAACCTGTAAAATGGGATCTTAATTCTCTCTGCCATTATATGGCTGCATAAAGTCCAAATTAAAATATAATATTAAATGAACTAAATTTAGCTTCTAACACCAGCTGTTTCACTAACCATCTTTCCTGTCTTCAGTTTCCCCATCTGTAATGTAAACACAGGGATTAATGATTTCTAAGGATCCCTTTCAATGTAACATTTTTGCTTTGCTGTATGACTAATGTCTAGAGGATTCTTCTGATAATTTTCAGCTATCAAGAATTAATATCATAGTAGTTACATTGCTAATTTTTAAAGTGTCAAAATTACTAAGACTTTTTGGAGAGGAGAGAAAGGCTACATGGAAGTAAACAATCTTTTAGTAGAGTAGCATAATAGTCCAGTTCTTCTCACCCCCAGATCCATGTCATGTAACTTTATAATGTGTGCTACCTTCTGACTCAGGTCTTGCTTTGGGACAATGTGATGTTGTTGAGTGTGATACAAGCAGAGACTTAAAAACATTTGCACAATTGGAATTGATTATCTTGCCCTCTACCAAGCTCATCCAACACTATTCCTGGAGTTCTGACAAGAACTATACAAATAAATGCCGTTTCATAGTGAAAAGATGATGACTTGTTCACATTCAGATTGCCTCCAAGTAGGTCTAGAATATGTATAAACCATGTAATCCAAGATTTTACTCACCTGAGAGGAAAAATATTTTTGCTGGCCCCAGTTAACCTTCTTTCACACATTCTACAATATGCTATATTTTAATCAATGACAACCTGCTACCCTTTCAGAACAGAAGCTTTGGAAATCCTTAATGCCTTTTTCTTTCAGTTGCCCTGTTAGAGTTTAACTCTACAAATAAGATAAATGCTCCTTTCTTCACTGTATGCAATGTAATAAATTGAACGCTAATCAAAGAAGGTCTTGAAAATTTAGACCTGTACTTAATGCATGCATCTCCAAAAAACAAGGAAGGAAATTTTGCCCCCTAACACAAAAAGGTATGTCAATACTATGCATGAATATAAACTTGGCTATGAAAATAATAGGGAGGATGACAGTAAGAATAGAAAAAATAAATTATGTGGTTGGCAGGGCTTGGGGGAAAGAAAGGGAGAATAGAAAAGAGGACATCTGATTTCTAAAGGAAGACCCTGACTTTCCATCCACACAAAGCGCTGCTAAGGAGGTTCCACCTTTGTCCCAGCTCTATCCTTTACCCTTTCCCACAGGATGTGGCTATTACTACTCAGCTCTCCCACTGAGCCACTTCCCAGTGGGAGGAAACCTATCCCTCCTTATACCCCTGGTGAGTGCCAGAGGATGGGCACTTTTATTTTAAATCATCAACACAAAATGGGTCTTGTTATAGCCCTCTCTTCTAGACAATAAGATATTTTGCTCTTAAATTTATCTTTCTGAGGGAAGCCACCCTTGAAGATGTCAGGGTGCATTAACCTTTCTGAGGGAGGCAATGATGGATGGAGTGATATCAGGGAGAAGTCTGGAAGGGAGAGAATTGGGGTAGAGAAGATAGGGCGGATGTTGGTACAAAGGAGGGACATGTCTTTAAGACAGAAGGGAAGACAGAGGACAAATGGAGATATAGAACAATGAGGCAGAGAGACAAATTAGATATTACTTTTTGTGTAATTATTTTGGGTGTACTAAACAAATGTTAAAATACTTAGGTTCAGATTTGTATCAGCTGCTAAAATAATGCTGTGTAACAAGTAACCCCAAAACTCAGTTTTATAAAACAATAAATATTTATTTCTAGCACAACAGCAGAGATCAGATCATCTAGGATGGGCTTGGCAGGTCTTGTCTGGGTTCATTTGTGTGTCTGCAGTGTGGCCAAGTTTGCTCGTATGTCTGTGGGTTGACTCTGCTCCACACATCCAGCTCATCTTCTGAGGCTAGTGGGATAACTTGAACATGTCTTTTGTGTGGTTTTGGTAGAAGGTGAGAAAAGCAACTCTAATCATGAGAGAATTTTTGAGTCTCTACTTGTATCATGCTCACGAATATCACATTGTCCCAAAGGAAGGCCTGAGTCAGAGTGCGACACACTGTAAAGTTACATGGCATAGGGCTGAGAGTGGGAAGAGTTGGGACCATTATGCTGCTCTTCCAAAAGATTGTTTACTTTTATGTAGCCTCTGCCTTTATCTCCAAAAAGTCTTAGTTATCTCGACACACAAAAAATTAGCAGTGCAACTACTGTGATATTAATTTTTAGAACATGAAAATTCTCAGAATAATCCCCTAGCTACTAATCATATAGAAAAGTTAAAAATGTTATATTTAAAGGGGTCCTTTGAGATCATTTATTCCTATTTGTTTATGTTACAGAAAGGAAAACTGAGGACAGGAGAGATGTTTAGTGATAAAAACCAGTATTAGAAGTTGAATTCCAATCCATAGAATTTACACTGCTATGTAATGGCAGAGTGAATTAGGACCCCATTTTACAGATTGTTAACTAAGAGATGAAATTACATCCTTGTGGTCAGATGACAATTCAGGGCCTCTCTTAGTTGGCCAACTGTACATTCCACTCTCCCTCTCTCACCATAGAGTACCCAACTAATTTTGAAAGAGGAAGAAGTGAATGTTCACTTGGAAGCCACAATGCTGTGAAACTGAGGTGTGATATAGAACTTACAAATTAGATATTAACTCGTAATGTGATCTGGCCGTGAGGAAAGCCGACTCGGCTGGGGTTGGCCTGTACGAGGAGTCAAGCTGCAGGAAGGGGAATAATCCCCCTTTATACGACACTGGTGAGACCGCACCTGGAAAACAGGCCCCTGTTCCAAGCCTCGGTACCCAGGCCATGTGGACAGGGAGGAGGAAACCGTGTGATTCATTCGTAGCTGGAGGAAATGACCTAGAGGGGAGAGATTAAAGAGCTTAATGAGCTTGCTTTCCTCCCCTCTAAAGGGACCCCTGACAACTGAGAAGTGCCTTGGCTGGCCCACTGCATTGAGTTCTCTGGTCCTTGAAGAAGGAGGCCCTACAATATCTGGCTCTGTTGTTCCAGGTCCATCTCATGTCCTCTGCCCCATCCACATTAGTTTCCCTTCACTTCTATGGGCTCCTGTCTTCTCAGATTTTTAAATAAGTCTTTCCCACTGTTGAGCTTCTGTGCCTGTACCTCCTTTTGCTTCGCAGCTGCTTCCTGTCTTCACTTTTAGATGACAGCCTCAGTGTCACTTTCGTGGTGTTTCCCTAATTCCCTGCTGGAGCTGGGGACTCCTGTTACTTGATCTCTTAACACTTCATATCTCTTGTATAACCTTCAGTGGCTTGCTCGGTGTTTTTCTCTATGGCATCAGAAGTTGTGTCTACTTTATTCACTGCTATATTCTACCCTGGCACATTACAGGAGTTAACAAATTCTGCCAGGGGAAAGAAAAACACCCAACAGTTTTGCCTGCTGGCAGTGCAGCAGACCTCAGGTTTGTGCTCTTCTTGTGCTACCTGCCAGGGATGCTGTGCATCTTTTCTGGTCTTGTCTAGATGCAGCAAGAAGGGTGGTGGACTAGGATGCTGGCAATGTGGATTTTAGTCTGGCTTTCCTGCTTATTAGCCACATGATTGGAAAGAAGTCATTGACATTCTTTGAGTCTCCATCTCTTGGTTGGTAAAATGGAAATGTGCACGCTTTTTCTGCAAGGAGGCTGTGAGGATTAAATGAAAATCTCTTCCTTACTATTGCATGTTCATGAACCCAAAGCCAATCAGATCTTCAGTTTGCTCTTTACTAGTCATATTACTTAATTTCTCTAAATGTTTTGTTTCTCTTTTGGAATATGAAATCATCATGTCTGTCCCATATCCAGAGCTGCAGGTATATAGGGAAGATGGAAGATGGAGGTAAAGGTGTAGTTAGCATGGGCAGAGGTAGTCATACCTTCCCTACCAGCTCTATGCCTGACCCTCTTATATGCTCTGGAAGGCTGTTACAAAGACCTGTGCAATGAAACAAGCTCACGTTACTTGAAGTTTACAATCATGTCTGAGCTGGAATCATGGGCACTGCCCCTGTGATCATTAGCCCAGAGCACCACTTTTAGTATCCTCAGAAAGAGCTAGGCCTGGAGGTTTCCTCTTATTGGACTGATATAACCGCTGAGGTACAGAAATCTCCATGTGCTTGTATACATATTTAATTAAACTTTATTCTCTTCAACTGAGTACACAGGGTGTAGGAGGGTCTTGGAGTCAGCAGCTTTCATCATTCGTGCAGCTGCTGATTACTCACATGCCTGGTAACTGTATTCATCTCCCCCCAGCCACTACCCATGGCACATAGTAACTGTCATTTGTATTTGGCAAGAATAAAGAAATAATTGCCATTTTAAACAAAAACTGATTCTAGACTCGTTCTGTCCCTCAGGGAGTATTTGAATTAATTTAAGCTCATGCATATGATTATTTTATTTAGGAAAACACACTGATAGGTGGGCCTGGCTCAGGAAAAGACCTGAAGACATGTCTTGCAAGGTTGCTGAGAGCAAGAACTTAGAATCACATTTCTGGGGATTAAATGCTGGTGCCACCCTTGAGCAGCAAGGCACTTTCCTCATCTGCAGTTACCTTATTAATAATATAGAGGTGGGAAATGTACCTATCTCTGTGGGTTCTTGTGAGGGTCATATAGGGTTAATATCTAAAGAGTGTAGAACAGGGCTTGGCATGCAGTGATTGAACAGTAGATGTTAACTATTATTATTGTCTTTATAGCCAATCCTTGTTATTCATGGATTCCATATTTATGAATTCACCTGTGCTGTAGTTTGTTTTGTTTTATCCCTCCATATCTTATGTTGAAATTTGATCCCCAGTGTTGGAGATGGGACCTAATTGGAGGTGTTTGGGTCATAGGGTGGATCCCTCATGAGTGGCTTGAGAGCTGTCTTTGCTGAAATGAGTAAGTTCTTAGATTGTTAGTTCCTGTGAGGGCTGGATGATTAAAAGAGCCTAGCATCTCCCTTCCCCTCCACCGCCCCCCTCTCTCTTTCTCTTTCTCTCTCTCTCCTTCTCTCTCTCTTGCTTCTTCTCTCACCATGTAGCCTGTGCACATGCTGGCTCCCTTTTGCCTTCTGTCATCAGTGGAAGCAGGAAGACAAGCAGATGCTTGTGACATGCTTCTTGTACAGCCTGAAAAATCATGAGCCAAATTAACTGATTTTCTTTATAAATTCCTCAGTCTTAGGTATTACTTTATGGCAACACAAATGGAGTAAGATAGGAAATTGGTATTGAGGAGTGAAGTGTTGCTATAAAGATACCTGAAAATACAGACACAGCCCTGGAACTGCATGGTGGACAGAGGTCGAAAGCATTTGGAGGAGACAGAAGAG
This sequence comes from Plecturocebus donacophilus, assembly GCA_004027715.1. Taxonomy (NCBI): domain Eukaryota; kingdom Metazoa; phylum Chordata; class Mammalia; order Primates; family Pitheciidae; genus Plecturocebus; species Plecturocebus donacophilus. The sequence continues at coordinate 46,308 of PVKP010017161.1, forward strand.
GACAGGAAAATGAGGTAAAGTCTGGAACTTATTAGAGACTGCTTAAGTGGTTGTGACCAAAATGCTGATAGAAATATTTTTTTTTTTTAGAAAGAAAGAAAGAGGAAGAGATTTTAGAAAAAGAGAAAAGGAGAAAGAAAGAAACAGCAAAAGAAAGAAAAAAAAGAATGAAAGAGAAAAAGAAAGAGGAAGAGGAAGAGAAAGAGGGAGAGAGAATGGGATTCTTGTTTTATTGCCCAGGCTAGAATACAGTCTAAAAATGGGTATTAAAAACCTCTTTTATGCCAATAATTGTGTTTAACAATGGAGACAGGAAGGAATAGGGGATGAAAATAACAAATAAGCAGCCAACCAATATTTTATTTAAACCTGTGAAATGCTATGCA
>PVKP010017162.1:0-28721 GCA_004027715.1 Plecturocebus donacophilus
TAACACAGTGTCAAGCCATCAGCATACTTAAGGAAGTTAACAATAATTCCCTATGTCATTTAATATCCAGTCCACATTCAAATTTCCCCAATTGTCTCAAAAAAAGCCTTTTATGATTGCTTTGTTTTTTCGAGCCAGGATGCCATTAAAATTCATCTTTGGCATTTTTTTGTTGGTCCTTTAGTCTCTTTTTACTCAGAACAGTCTTTCTGGGCCGGCCCAGTGGCTCATGCCTGTAATCCCAGCACTTTGGGAGGCTGAGGTGGGAGGATCACCTGAGGTCAGGAGTTCGAGACCAGCCTGGCCAACATGGTGAAACCCTGTCTCTACTAAAAAATACAAAAATTAGCCAGGCATGGTGGTGGGTACCTGTAATCCCATCTACTCAAGAGGCTGAGGCAGGAGAATCGCTTGAACCTGGGAGGCAGAGGTTGCAGTGAGCAGAGATCACGCCATTGCACTCCAGCCTGGGCAACAAGAGCAAAACTCTGTCTGAAAAAAGAACAGTCCTTCCATCTCTTTTCGTCGTCGTCTTCTTCTTTTTTTTTTTTTTGAGACAGAGTCTTGTTCTGTCTCCAGAAGTGGAGTGCAGTGGTGCAATCTCAATCTCAGCCCACTGCAACCTCTGCCTCCCGCATTCAAGCGATTGTCCTGTTTCAACCTGCCGAGTAGCTGGGCTTACATGTGCACACTATCATGCCTGGCTAATTTTGTATTTTTAGTAGAGACAGTGTTTCACTGTGTTATCCAGGCTGGTCTTAAACTCCTAACCTCAGGTGATCCACCCGCTTGGCCTTCCAAAGATTACAGGCATGAGGCACCATGTCCAGCCTCTTTGCATTTTTTTTTTTAAAGAAACAGTGTCTCACTGTGTTGCCCAGGCTGGAGTGCAGTGATGCCATCATGGCTCACTGCAACCTTGAAATTCTGGTTCAAGTTATTATTATTATTATTTTATTTGCTTATTTATTTATTCTGAGACAGGTCTCACTCCGTTACTCAGGCTGGAGTGCAGTGGCATGATCTTGGCTCACTTCCCAGTGAAAGACTCATTAGACAGCTCAGTGCTTTATATGATATGTGGTACCTATTATACTACATATAATAGTAATGGTTAAATGTAAAAGTTGGGAGAAGAGAGAGGCTTGTAAAAAGAAAGCTTTACTTATATTTGTTTAGAGTCCTAATCTATTCTTTTTTCTTCTTTTTGAGATAGAGTTTTGCTCTTGTTACCCAAGCTGGAATGCCATGGCGAAATCTTGGCTCACTGCAACCTCTACCTCCCAGATTCAAGCGATTCTCCTGCCTCAGCCTGGTTAATTTTTTCTATTTTTCGTAGAGATGGGGTTTCTCCACGTCGGTCAGGCTGGTCTCAAACTCCCGACTTCAGACGATCTGCCTGCCTTGGCCTCCCAGAGTGCTGGGACTACAGGAGTGAGCCACTGCGTCCAGCCCTAGAGTTCTAATCTTACACATTTCTTAGAACTGATAGTGCATCAGCCGAACCAGATGATTTAAAATATTCTTTATCCAGAGATAAGGGTGGCTCTTCCTTTTACAGACTGCAACCTTCAAATTCAGCTGTGGTGTCTCGGCAAAGGCACGATGATACCAGAGTCCACGCTGACATACAGAATGACGAAAAGGGTATATATATTTTCTTATTGCTACAAGCATGTTTTTTGTTTGTGTTTTTAACCTACGTATCCCACCCTCCTGCCTTCCTACACCTCAACTTTATCACTTTCCTCCTATGTGCTTAAAATATAAATAACAAATGCAGTGTTATTTCTAAAAACTTCATAGGAAGTTTATCCACTTTATTATTTTAAAATGTTATTTTATTTTGTTGAGACAGAGTCTTGCTCTTTTGCCCAGGCTGGAGTGCAGTGACGTGATCTCAGCTCACAGCAGCCTGCGTCTCCCAGGTTCAAGTGATTTTTGTGCCTCAGCCGCCTGAGTAGCTGGGATTACAGGAGCATGCCACCACACCTAGCTAATTTTTGTATTTTTAGTAAAGATGGGGTTTCACCGTGTTGCCCAGGCTGGTGTCGAACTCCTGACCTCAGGCAATCTGCCCGCCTGGGCCTCCCAGTCCACCATGCCCGACCATTAATTTAATTTCTTTTTTTTAATGAGACTTTTGTATCGACGTTAATTTAATTTCTTATAAAAATATGAGTGATCATGGCCTGTGACTAAGCCCTCAGGAAATCTTGAGAATATATGCCCCAAAATGTATCACTGGAACCATTTTAAATGTACAGTTCTGTGGTGCATTAGGTACATACGCAGTTGTGCATCTATCACTATTATCCATATCAGGAGCTTTTCTCATCTCATAGAACTGAAATCTGTGTCCATGAAACACTAACTCAGTAACTCTCCACATCTCCTCCCCTAGCCCATGACAACCATAATTTCCTTCCCTCCTCCCTCCCTCCCTTCCTTCCCTTCCTTTCTTTCTTTCGCTGTCTTTCTCTCCTCCCTCCCTTCATTTTTTCCCCCTTCTTTTTTTCGCTTTCTCTCTTTCCTTCTCTCTTTCTTTCTCTTTCCTTTTTTGAGACAGTCTTGCACTGTTGCCCAGGCTGGAGCACAGTGATACAATCTCGGCTCACCGCATCCTCCGCCTCCCAGGTTCCAGTGATTCTCCTGCCTCAGCCTCCTGAGTAGCTGGCATTACAGGAGTGCACTACATTCCTGGATAACTTTTGCATTTTTAGTAGAGACAGGGTTTCACTATGTTGGCCAGACTGGTCTCGAACTCCTGACCTCAAATGATCCACCCACCTTGGCCTCCCAAAGTGTTGGGATTACAGGCGTGAGCCACTCTGCCTGGCTACAATTATACTTTCCGAAAGGCCTTGACTTTTAAGAGAATCTGATTAGTTGTCTTGAAAAATGTTCCATCCCCTGCTTTGTCAGATAGCTATCTCCTGTGGTTTACTCCCTCCCGTGTCTTTATTGTAAACTGGAATTTAGCTGAAGCTTTGATTAGATTCAGGCTGATTGGTAGCAAGGACACTCGGTAGGTGATGTTGTGTGAAAGGAAAAGAAATCTCGGGACCCCAAACTCATTAAGTCAAAGAGTTGGGAACTGTGTCACACAAACCTCCTTCTCATTTTGTCTCTAAATAAGATAGCTATAAAGAAAAAAAAAAAAAAACCAAACAAACAAAAAACTACTATCTCTGTCATGATTTCCTCACTAAGAGATTTCTCTGGGCCCCAAGATCTTTATTGTAAAACAGTTCTATTGAATTTCACTCTGACAATTTAAATTGATAGCTCACCTTCACAGTGACGGGACAAAGGACAGAACTCAAAGTCATCCCTCTGCTCTTCTGAGACAAATGTGTATCTGATGGTTTCCTCTGTCCTATGTTTATTTTATCTTACGTAAAAATGCAGATGCACTGAGCTAGATGAATGCATAAGTGACTGTTCCTTTACCCTCCTCTCACACGTGAATGGCTGATCAAAGACTCAAAACGATCCAACTGGCCAGGTGCGGTGGCTCACACATGTAATCCCAGCACTTTTGGAGGCCACAGTGGGCAGATCACTTGAGGCCAGGAGTTCAAGACCAGCCTGGCCAACATGGTGAAACCCCGTCTCTACTAAAAAGACAAAAATTAGTTGGGTATGGTGGTCCGCGGCCGTCGTCTCAGTTGCTCGGGAGGCTGAGTCAGGAGGATGTTTTGAATCTGGGAGGTGGAGGCTGCAGTGAGCTAAGACTGCACCACTGCACTATAACGTGGGCAACAGAGTGAGACTCTGTCTGAAAAAAAAAGATAGCAGGGGTGGTGGCTCACACTTGTAATCCCAGTACTTTGGGAGGCCGAGGTGGGTGGATCACCTGAGGTGGGGAGTTCAAGACCAGTCTGACCAACATGGAGAAACTTGGTCTCTACTAAAAATACAAAATTAGCCGGATGTGGTGGCGCATGCCTGCAATCCCAGCTACTCGGGAGGCTGACGCAGGAGAATCGCTTGAACCCAAGAGGCAAAGGTTTCGGTGAGCTGAGATTGCACCATTGCAGTCCAGCCTGGGCAACAGAGCGAGACTCCATCTCAAAGAAGGGGGGAAAAAAACAACAGACTGCCACTGTTTGCCTCTTGTCTACCCACACCTTTAAACCATTTCTTTTTCTTTCCCCAATATCTGTCCTTTCTCCTTTAAATATTGAAGCCCTAGAAATCATCTTTGGAGAAAGGAACAAACTTGTCTCCCAGGTGCATGTATGTCCTCAATCCTGGAAAAACAAACTTATAAATTGATTGAGACTTGTCTCAGATACTTTCTGTTTTTCAATTTTGTCCCTCACAATGTGTCATATCAGGAGACACACAACATTCTATGCCACACTATTTGGGGTGGAGGTGGGGTTAAGGCTCCTGAAGGTCTTAATCCAGCCTTGAGTTGAATAAAGTCTGTTGTTCTCTAGTCTCATGCCAAAGAGACTCTAAGCTGACATTTTCAAAGTTTCTTTTTTCTTTTTTATTGAGACAGGGTCTCACTCTGTTGCCCTGGCTGGAGTGCAGTGGCAAGATCTCAGCTCACTGTATTACTGCAACCTCCGCCTCCTGGGTTCAAGTGATTCTCCTGCCTCGGCCTCCAGAGTGGCTGAGATCACAGGTGTGTGCCACCACACCCAGCTAATTTGTTTGTATTTTTAGTAGAGATGGGTTTCACCATGTTGATCAGGCTGTTGGTCTCAAACTCCTGACCTCAAGTGATCCACCTGCATCAGCCTTCCCAAAGTGCTGGGATTACAGCCCAAAATTTCTATATTTGTCTCTAGCAAACTTCTTGCTGAATTTTCTCCCAGCCCGTGTCATCTGCCTTCAAAACCAGTATGAATCTTTAGCTGCCAAGGGTGGGAAGAAAATATTCAATTAAATTAGCTGCAAATGTCCCCTCATTCAGAGGACTGCTCTTATCTCAAAAAGTGTTTTTATCCTGTGCTTTTTGATCACTAAATGGATATGGATTTCTTTGCTTTGATTTTGTCATTCTGGGGCGTTTCTCTTCCAAGGGTGCCGAAGTACACACTTTCAGAAAAGTTCAAAGAGTCATCTTAAGATGTGGCCTTAATTTTTGTCATTATCTCTAGTTCATTAATCAGAAACTGAGATGTCTAAATTGGCTTAAATTCTCTACAGAAGGTAGGCAAATAAAAAACACTCAGATATCTCTGTGGAAGTTTGCAAATGTTGGAGTAGGAGGCTGGTGATAGTGATTAAAAAAATATATACTATTGGCCGGGCATGGTGGCTCATGTCTGTAATCCCAGCACTTTGGGAGGCTGAGGCAGGTGGATCACCTGAAGTCAGGAGTTCAAGACCAGCCTGACCAACATGGTGAAACCCCAACTGTACTAAAAATACAAAAAATTAGCTGGGCGTGGTGTCAGGTGCCTGTAATTCCAGCTACTCAGGAGGCTGAGGCAGGAGAATTGCTTGAACCGAGGAGGCAGAGGTTGCAGTTAGCCAAGATTGTGCCATTACACTCCAGCCTGGGCAACAAGAGCAAAACTCTGTCTCAAAAAAAATATACACACACATGCACACACACACACATATATACACACACAAGTGTGTGTAGAAATAAATACATACTATTTACTGGGCATCTGTTGCATTGTTGGCTGTGTGGAGTTTGTACTGGGTGTGTACTGGGCGTATAACAATTCAATTTTGCCACTATCTACCTGGAGTTATCATCAGATCCCACAAATCAAGGGCTCAGTCCCACAAGACAGCCCCAATTCAGGCACCAGTCACAAGTCCTGGGCCACCCATACTTCTGACCAACTGGCTACTCATCTGGGGAGTTCACATGACCTGCTTCTCAGGTTTGATAATTTGCTTTGCCTCACGGAACTCAGTAAAACACTTTACTTATTTTTACCAGTTTGTTATAAAGGTACAGTTTAGTCAGGCACAGTGGCTCATGTCTGTAAATCCTAGCACTGTAGGAGGCCAAGGCAGGAGTATTGCTTGAGGCCGGGAGTTCCGAGACCAGCCTGAACAACAAAGTGAGACCCCCATGTCTATAAAGTGATAAAAAATAAGTAAAGGATGCAACTCAAGAGGTGTGAAATGGGCCAGGTGTGGGGGCTCACACCTGTAATCCTAGTGCTTTGGGAAGCCGACTCACCTGAGGTCAGGAGTTCGAGACCAGCCTGACCAACATGGTGAAACCCTGTCTCTACTTAAAATACAAAAATAAGCCAGGCATGGTAGCACACGCCTGTAATCCCAGCTACTTAGGAGGTTGAGGCTGGAGAATCGCTGGAATCCGGGAGACAGAGGTTGGAGTGAGCCGAGATCGTGCCACTGCACTCCAGCCTAGGCCACTCTCTCTCTAGAAAAAAAAAAAATGTTTTCTAAACAAGAAAAAAACCCTAACAATTCAGAGTTAAAATAGAAGGCAGAAGGGTATGGTAACCTGGATGTCTGCATACTCACTCCCGCAAAACCTTTAATGATTCAAACAAAATTGTGTTGTCCTTTCAACATGGTCTTTGATGTTTATTTCTTCTGACAAATTCCCAACCTGATGATTTGCTGGCTAGATACAATGATAAACATACTTCATTCGGCCTTCACAGTGTTGCAATTAATTCTTTTTAAAAGATAAGTTAACATCATTTAAACATTGAGAGCTTTTATACACAAGTTCCGGTTTCTGGCCTCTCTTGAAAAAAATGGAAAGATCTGTTCACATTGGCTGCTAACCCTGAGCTGGCTTTCCTACTTGAAACCCATAAGCTGGAGCTGAGAAGCAGCTGCCCCTTTAGATGGGTCATTGCAACTGTCTCCAATTCGCCATAATCCCCACTACTCCCTATTGTCCCTGACAAATAAACTGAAAACCAGCTGCTATTAATTATCATGACTCCCAACCTGAAAGTGTCAGCTGTTTTATATTTAAAAAAAAATTAAAGAATTATCATGCCTGTGTTGTTTTTCTTACACCAGAGTTATGAATGTTCAGTATTTCTCGTAGTGCTGTATCTATAAAAAATAAGAGCGCCATGTGTTTCTTTCATCTAGTCAGCTTCACTCTTTCTTTTTTTTTTTTTTTTTTTTTTTGAGACTGAGCTTCAGTCTGTCACCCAGGCTGGAGTGCAGTGGTGTGGAATCTTGGCTCACTGCAACCTCTACCTCCCGGGTTCAAGTGATTCTCCTGCCTCATCCTCCTGAGTAGCTGAGACTACAGGCACCAGCCAACATGCCCTGCTAATTTTTTTTTTTTTTGAGATAGAGTCTTGCTCTTTCAACCAGGCTTGAGTGAAGTGACGTGATCTTGGCTCACTGCAAGCTCTGCCTCCTAAGTTCAAGTGATTCTCCTTCTTCAGCTGAGGAGCTGGAATTACAGGCGCCCATCACCATGCCTATCTAATTTTTGTATTTTTAATAGAGACGGAGTTTCACCATGTTGGCCAGGCTGGTCTCGAACTCCTGACCTCAGGTGATACGCCCGCCTTGGCCTCCCAAAGTGCTGGGATTACAGGTGTGAGCCACTGCTCCCAGACGAACTTCACTCTTACATGTTACCTGTCTTGTCCATATAGGTGTTTGGTTTGTGACTCCAGGATCACTCACAGCTTCACTCTGTGTGTATCGGGTCTTTTGCTTTTGCAAATGACAGGAACCTGAAATCACCCAAAGCAGAAAAAGGAATAAATACCTCAGCTTGTGTAATTGCAAAACCCAGGGAAACCACAGTGCCTAAAATGACAGGTACCATTGGCTGGGTGGAGGGCTTCAAATCCTGTTATTAGAAACCAGTCTCTCCATTTCATAGCTCTGCTTTATTTTGCAAATAAGCTCCCTGATGCTATGGGGAAGCTGACCTCCAAGAGCGACAGACTCCCATCCACGCAGCTCATCCCACTCAACGAAAAGACACAATCATCCTTCCTTGCTTGGCAGCAACATCTCAAGGCAGCCTCTGATCGGCTTGCATTGGGTCACATCTCCATCCTAGAACCAGTGACTGATTAGCCAGCCTGGGTCACACACCCACTCCTTTGGCAAGGGAGGGCAGATACTATGGGTTAATAGCCCCAGTAAGACAAACGGAACAGAGGAGTGGTTTCTAAAAGAAGGGATCGGGGTGAACAGATCTCCCTCATGCTCGGCTTAACCCCAAGCCAATACTACGCCAGAAGTGGTCCATATGGGCTCACAAGAGCCAATTATGTGTTATCTCCTTCCAGCTCTGCATTCAGTTACATCATATAAGTAGCTTGAAGTTAGCTGTGATGGGAGTATTTACACCACAGAAACCGGCACATTCTAAACACTGGGTTTTTCTTGCTGGAGTTGGCTGATAAACACACACCAGTGGTCCAAACTGTGAGCTCCTATTTTTTTCTTTTACTGTCATACTCATGTCTTTGAGAAATATTGGTCAGAAATGTTGTGGAATATCCTTCAGTTTGGGTATGTCTAATGGTTTTCTCTAATATATATATGTCTTTATTTTGGGGGGTAAAATAACATCATCCTTTTAAACATTAGTCACTTTAACCATTTGTCTTTTCTTTATTTTTGAGACAGAGTCTCATTCTGTCATCTAGGCTGGAGTGTAGCGGTACAATCTCGGCTCGCTGCAACCTCCGCCCCCCAAGTTCAAGTGATTCTCATGCCTCAGCCTCCTGAGTAGCTGGGATTATAGGTACCCACCACCACACCCAGCTAATTTTTGTATTTTTAGTAGAGAAAGGGTGTTTCGCCATGTTGGCCAAGATGATCTCGAACTCCTGACCTCAGGTGATCCATCCTCCTCGGCCTCTCAAAGCACTGGGATTACAGGTGTGAGCCACCATGCCCGGCCGATCCCTGTTTTTCTAGGGGTGAACATCTGTGGGTAGGATTGGCTGGCACATCTGCAATGCCACTAAGAGTGGCGAGTTTCTTTATTAGCTTGTGAGTATCAGCTGTAGCCTGAGATTCCTGGTCTGGTCATTTAGACCAATGTTCCAAAGTCCCATAAAGAAGTAAAAGTCAGAATGGGTGTATTGGCTCACACCTGTAATCCCAGCACTTTGGGAGGCTGAGGCAGGAGGATCTCTTGAGCCCAGGAGTTTGAGACCAGCCTGGGCAACATAGTAAGACTCTGTCTCAATAATAAAAAATTTAAAAATTAGCTGAGCATGGTGACACATGCCTGTAGTTTCAGCTACTCGGGAGGATGAGGCAGAAGGGTCACTTGAGCCTGGAAACTGAGGCTGGGGGAGCCAAGATTGTGCCACTGGACTCTAGCCTGGACAATTACAGAGTGAGACCCTGTCTTGAAAAACAAAACAAAATGAAACAAACAAAAAGCAGGCTGGGCATGGTGGCACATACCTGTAATCCCAGCTATCCAGGAGGCTGAGGCAAGAGCTTCACTTGAACCTGGGAGGCGGACGTTGCGGTGAGCCAAGATTGTGCCATTGCACTCCAGCCTGGGCAACAAGAGCGAAACTGTCTCAAAACACACACACACACACACACACACACACACACACACACACACCGAGCAAAAACCAGGCAGATGAGAACTGTCATGGGAAAGCCAAGGGCTCTGGTCTGTGAGCGTCCCGTTTCCTGTCTTAGTATCCTGCAGATTTAAAAGGCCCTTCCGCTTCTCGTAAATCTCAAAGTCTCATCACTCGATACAGTTGTCAGATTGTGACTGGTTGAAACAGGGGCAGGATTTAAGGCTTTGAAAATAGGCAGAGATGGACATGCCAGAAAGAACAGAAAGACCTGGGGTCATCCTGCATCTCTGCAGATTGAAGGTATCTCATGTGTATAAATTAATAAAAATATATGAGTTGCTCACACAACCAGGGCTGGGACTCAACCCTTGGGACTGCTGGGAAACATCTCTTTTTACTTTTTCTTTTTTTGAGACAGAGTCTTGCTCTGTGACTCAGGCTGGAGTGTAATGGTGCGATCTCGGCTCACTGTACCTCCGCCTCCCGGGTTCAAGTGATTCTCCTGCCTCAGCCTCCCGAGTAGCTGGGATTACAGGCCACCATGCCTGGCTAACTTGTGTAGTTTTAGTGGAGATGGGGTTTCCCCATGTTGGCCAGGCTGGTCTCGAACCCCTGACCTTAGGTGATCGGCTCACCTCAGCCCCCCAAAGGGATTACAGGCGTGAGCTACAACTTGCCAATTGCTGGGAAACTTCTGCAGTACAATATTGCCACCTGGACTTTCTTCTCCTTCTTAGTATGTGTCTGCCAGGGCAGTTTCCACACTATAGTTAAAAAAATTTATTTGTCCATCTCCCCATTCCACCACAAACCCCAACTCTACTTTAGGATATAAACTCTAGGGGCCAGGTGTGGTGGCTTATGCCTGTAATCCCAGCACCTTGGCAGGATCACTCGAGACCAGGAGGCTGAGACCGGAGGATTGCTTGAGTCCAAGAGTTGGAGGCTGCATTAAGCTGTGATCGTGCTAGTGCATCCATAAGAGCAGGAATTTTTTCTTTTTAACTAAGGTGAAATTCACATTACATAAAGTGTACAGTTCAGTGGCATTCAGGACTTTCACAATGTCGAATACTCATCACCCCTATCTAGTTCCAATATGTTTTCATCACCCCAAAGAAGACCCCGTACCCATTAAGCAGCTATTCCCCATTTTCCACTCCACCTCCACTGGCAACCAGCGATGTATTCTCTGTCTGTGAATTTGCCTATTATGGGCATTTCATATAAATGAAATCACACAATATGTGACCTTTGGTATCTGCCTTCTTTCACTTAGCATTAAAGGTTTTGTGGTTCATCTACATTGTAGCATGTATCAGCACTTTATTCTTTTTGTTTTAGATGGAGTTTCACTCTTGTTGCCCAGGCTGGAGTGCAATGGCACCATCCTGGCTCACTGCAACCTCCGCCTCCTGGTTCAAGCAATTCTCCTGCCTCGGCTTCCCAAGCAGCTCGGATTACAGGCATGCACCACCACGCTTGGCTAATTTTGTATTTTTAGTAGAGACAGGGTTTCTCCATGTTGGTCAGGCTGTTCTCGAACTCTCAACCTCAGGTGATCCACCCGTCTTGGCCTCCCAAAGTGCTGGGCTTATAGGCATGAGCCACTGTGCTTGGCCTTTTTTTTAATGGATGAATAATATTCCGTTGCACAAATAGACCACATTATGTTTATTTATTTATTTATTTTTTGAAGTGAAGTCTCTATTGCCCAGGCTGGAGTGCAATGGCGCTGTCTTGGCTCACTGCAACCTCCTCCTCCCTGGGTTCAAGCAATTCTCCTGCCTCAGCCTCTTAAGTAGCTGGGATTACAGTTGTGAGCCATCATGCCTGGCTAATTTTTGTATTTGTAGTAGCTATGAGCTTTCACCATGTTGGCCAGGCGGGTCTCGAACTCCTGACCTTATCATCCACCCGCCTTGATTGCCCGAAGTGCTGGGATTACAAGCTGAGCCACCACGCCCAGCCATTCATTTATTCTTTGATGAACATTTGGATTGATGGTACCTCTTGGTGATTGTGAATATGATAGGGCTGCTTCTTGTTCACTCCGTTTCCCCCAGTGCCTAGGATCATGCTAACCTGAAGAATGAAAGGTGGGCCAGGTGTTATTCATTTCTGTCTTCCCCAGAACACAATGAGACCAAAGGGTGAAGTGGGTAGGAAGTCAACAGTCAGCAGTAAAACCCAATGTGAGGGATGAAGGGAGAAAGGACCTGAACAGGAGAGAGGCGATTTTCTACGTTCTGTACTTGCAAAAGTGAATCGTGATGGCTACAGAGACATATTTATATACCCAGATCTGAGGAAGGTTATTTGTCATCGGACCACAAAGGCAAAATGATGCATTGGGATGTTGGGAGATTCACAGCAAAACACAACTAGGCAGAGATGGCTGGGCGAGCACCAGGAAGAGAATACTAAAATCCAATTGCTTCCCTGAAAAGGACTTCATTAAACTGTCATGATTACTAGGAGCCTACAGCAAAAAAAATAGGGCAAGGGGGGTAATTTCTCTTTGTTGATGCAATTTTCAAGAAATTAAATTGCAATTAAGTTCGTTTACTTAGGAGGAGACAGAGTGTGAACACCCCCTGGGACTCCCCTTTCAGCCTTTGGAAAATAAAACGGCTTTTTGCTCGGGATGGTTCCCTGGGGACCGCCCTGTTCCTTCGCGAGTTTGGCTACTTCGGTGCGCCCTCTGGTGGCCACGTGTGGAAGCTCTGGCAATTGTGCTTTGTTCCCCATCAGAGAGAAGGGGGGTGACTTCAGCCACACGAGGGTGGATCTGCAAATTAATTCACATTTAAACTACAAAGCCTGACTCAGCGTGTGCCACTTAGGGGTGCAGGAAGAGCTATATAGATGAAGTGACTTTAAAAAATGAAATTATAACTTTCATTATAATTATGATTTTATTTTTTTGAGACAGAGTTTTGCTGGAATACAGTGGCACGATCTCAGCTCACTACAGCCTCTGCCTCCCAGGTTCAAGCGATTCTCCTGCCTCAGCCTCCCGAGTAGCTGGGACTACAGGTGCGCGTCACCATGTGCAGCTAATTTTTGTATTTTTCGTAGAGACGGGATTTCACCTTACTGGCCGGAATGGTCTCGATCTCTTGACCTTGTGCTCCACCCACTTCAGCCTCCTAAAGTGCTGGGATTATAGGTGTGAGCCATGGCACCTGGTCTCTGGCCACTAATTAAAAAAAATTCTTGGTAGAGATGAGATCTCACCATGCTGCCCAGGTTGGTCTTGAGCTCCTGAGCTCAGGCAATCCGCCCACCTTGGCCACTCAAAATGCCGGGATTATGGGTGTGAGCCACGGCACTCCACCGTTATGTAGTGTCTTTTCCAGCACCGCCCCTCCGATGCTGGTAACAGCTTCCCAAAACAAGCTTTCTGAGTCGGATAAGGAAGTTTCAGAGAGATCCTCCTGATGCTTCAGAAAAGAGCATCAGAAAGACAACAGTGTTTAATACAACCTTTTTCTTCTTCTTCTTTTTTTTTTTTTTTTTTTGAGACGGAGTCTATCTCTGTCACCCAGGCTGGAGTGCGGTGGCACGATCTCGGCTCACTGAAACCCCTGCTTCCTGGGTTCAACGGATTCTCCTGCCTCAGCCTCCAGAGTAACTGGGATTACAGGCGCCTGCCACCATGCCCAGCTAATTTCTGGTTTTACTGTGCTGGCCAGGCTGATCTTGAACCTCTGACTTTGTGGTCTGCCTGCCTTGGCCTCCCAAAGTGCTGGGATTTCAAGCGTGAACCACGGCGCCCAGCCTAACCGTTTTTCCTTTATGAAAAAAAAAAAAAAAAATAGAAAAGTTTTTGTTACGTGTTGAAGGAAGAGCTATAGCAGAGAGTGTTGGTTGGGCCACCCAATACTATTCATAACCTCATTCTAGACTCTTGAAAACCAGATCTTCACTTTTCCAGACTTTCTTGCATGCTTGGGTGGCCATAATGCCAAATTTTTTTTTTTCTTTCTTTCTTTATTTTTTTAAGATGGTGTTTCACCATGATGGCCAGGCTGGTCTTGAACTCCTGACCTCAGGTGATCCGCCCACCTCGGCCTCCCAAAGTGCTAGGACTACAGGTGTGAGCCACCGCACCCAGCAATAATGCCAAATTCTGCTGATTTTGTCCTTAATCCTTTTTTATTGTCTTGAACATGGATATGATGATTGGAGATGTGGCAGTCATCTTGTAACCATGAGGACAAAAAGTCTACATGCTATGAATATCATTGGGGCTCAGAAAACGATACCCCAAAATATGATGCTTTGTCCTTACGCTGATCTAAAGAAGCAGCCTCAAAGTCTCTCCATGACCTTCCCTCACCTCTTTGTCTTTCTAATCCTCTGATTTAACCACCAGGAGGGACCCTCTCCTTATCAGAACACTTTTCTCCTAAGACATGCAATTGTCTAAGACACCTTCCCTAGGAATCTCATCAAGTAGCCGAGAGACTGGGAGTCCTCACCACATCCAGACTTTTCATCTATTCTTCTGAGGGCAGTTCAAAGGGATTACCTGGAAGATTTTATCTGCATAATAAGCCAATATTTGTTCCTGTACAGTTCCACCCCTCACCTGGTAACCTGTCTGTCTCATCTAGCTTGCAAAGAGAATCACTTTCAAAATAATATCTGTCTCGAGGTCCATACATCTCTCCTGTGAAGATATATATATATATACACAATTTATTTATCTATTTTTAACAGTGTTGCTTTGTCACTGAGGCTGGAGTGGAGTGGCACAATCTTGGCTCACTGAAACCTCCACCTCCCAGGTTCAAGTGATTCTCCTGCCTCAGCCTCCAGAGTAACTGGGACTACAGGCATGTGCCACCATGCCTGGCTAATTTTTGTATTTTTAGTAGAGATGAGGTTTCACCATGTTGGCCAGGCTAGTCTCGAACTCCTGACCTCAAGTGATCTGCCCACCTTAGCCTCCCAAAGTGCTGGGATTACAGGCATGAGCCACTGTGCCCAGCGTTGAAGAGAGTGTTTAATTTTCAACCACCTGACCTCTCTTGAGTCTCATACTTTGTGTGTGGCTCCCGTGTTTGTAGACACATGAATACAGCGTGGGTCCTTTTTTTCTTTATTGATCTGCCTTTGTCAGTTTGTTATGGAACAAATGGGCTTGCTTCCTGATGTGCATCGAAGCCAATAACTATAGCACTGGCTTTTGAGAAAGGAAAGGTTTTATTGCAAAATCAGCCAGCAAGGAAACAGAAGTCAGGCTCAAATCTGTCTCCTCTATTTGGGTTCTGGGGCACGTTTTAATAGGGCGAAGGAAACAGTTTAAGAATGTTGGCTTGGGCCGGGCGCAGTGTCTCACGCCTGTAATCCCAGCATTTTGGGAGGCCGAGGTGGGTGGATCACCTGAGGTTGGGAGTTCAAGACCAGCCTAACCAACATGGAGAAACCCCGTCTCTACTAAAAATACAAAATTAGCCGGGCGTGGTGATGCATGCCTGTGATCCCAACTACTAGGGAGGCTGAGGAGGAAGAATTGCTTGAATCTAGGAGGTGGAGGTTGTGATGAGCCAAGACCCTGCCATTGTACTCCAGCCTGGGCAACAAGAGTGAAACTATGTTAAAAAAAAAAATGTTGGCTTGGCAGAGTCTGATTGGAGGGCTTCAAATCTGATCATTTACAGTAAGGGATGTTGAGGCAGATCCTAGCCCTGGATCTTCCAGGCCAATGGACGCCTCGCTTCTGAAATAGTCCCAGCATTCAGGTTTTGATCATGTCTTTGTCTTCTTGGCTCTGAGGGAAAGAACAGTTTCTTCTGCGTGTTATCAGAGGTCAAAGCTTTTTCTTTTTTCTTCAAGACGGAGTCTCGCTGTGTCACCCAAGCTGGAGTGCAGTGGTGTGATCTCAGCTCACTGCCACCTCTATCTCCCCAGTTCAAGCGATTCTCCTGCCTCAGCCTTCCAAGTAGCTGGGATTACAGGCGCCTGCCACCACGCCTGGCTAATTTTTGTATTTTTAGTAGAGACGGGGTTTCACCACGTTGGCCAGGCTGGTCTCGAACTCCTGACTTTGGGTGATCTGCCCATCTTGGCCTCCCAAAGTGCTGGGATTACAGATGTGAGCCACCGCGCCCAGCCCAAGCTTTTTCTGATTGTGCATGCCCAACAGGAATTGAAGTTTTTAGCTATGTTACACCCAAGAATTAACTGGACAATTTATTATGAACAGAGTAGGTGCAGTTTGGGCTAATCCCATGAGTACAAGGTCATTTTTAGGGAACCATTAGAGGGTGGATGAAAGGTTTTCTTTTGGCCCCTACAATAGCAGAGCAGAAAGAGAAAGAACTTGAGCCCTTGATGGCATTGATGAGCTGCCAAGCCCAGTGTGAGACGTCTTACTAATAAGAATGCCCTATGTTGCTGGCGTGGTGGCTCATGCCTGTAATCCTAGCACTTTGGGAGGCCAAGGTAGGTGGATCACAAGATCAGGAGTTCAAGATCAGCCTGGCCGACATGATGAAACCCCGTCTCTACTAAAAATACAAAAATTAGCCAGGCGTAATGGTGTGCACTTGTAGTCCCAGCTACTCTAGAGGCTGAGACAGGAGAATCGCTTGAACCTGGGAAGTGGAGGCTGCAGTGAGCTGAGATAATGCCACTGCACTCCAGCTTGGGTGACACAGCGAGACTCCATCTGAAAAAAAAAAATGCCTTATGGTTTAAGCTGAGTATTCTCTTAATTGCAAATGAAAAAATTCCTAATACAAGCTTCTTAGAAAGATTTATTTTTTCAATATTTATTTATTTAATTTTGAGATGGAGTCTTGCTCTTGTCACCCAGGCTGGAGTACAGTGATGAGATCTCGGCTCACTGTGACCTCCAACCCCCAGGTTCAAGCGATTCTCCTGCCTCAGCCTCCAGAGTAGCTGGGACTACAGGCACCTGCCACCATGCCTGGCTAATTTTTGTATTTTTAGTAGAGAGGGAGTTTCACCATATTGGCCAGGCTGGTCTAGAACTCTAGACCTCATGATCCACCCGCCTTGGCCCCGCAAAGTGCTGGGATTATTGGCATCAGCCACTGCGTCCAGCCCTTTTAGAAGAATTTATACACATTATTTTAATTAATTAATTATTTTTTTTGCAATCACTGACCACTTTTCCTTAACAGGGAAGAAGAAACAAACTTCTTACTCAGAATCTATACCACAGAACTTAGTACTTGGTTAGGGATTCTCTTGGGAGAAGATGTTCCAGTGGGACCAAGGTTTAGCAATTTACAGCAAATGTTTTATGCTTTATTTATCTTTTTTTTTTTTGAGACAGGGTCTCGCTCTTTTGCCCAGGCTAAAGTGCAATGACATGATCTTGTCTCACTGTAGCTTCCACCTCCCGGGTGCAAGCGATTCTCCTGCCTCAGCCTCCTGAATAGCTGAGGTGAACTACAGGCACACGCTACCATGCCCAGGTAATTTTTGTATATTTAGTAGAGACAGAGTTTCACCATGTCGGCCAGGCTGGTCTGGAATTCCTGATTTCAAGTGATCTGCCTGCCTCAACCTCCAAAAGTGCTGGGATTACAGGTGTGAGCCACCGCACCCGCACCCATTCTGAAAGCTTTATTCTTTTTTCTTTTCTTTCTTTTTTTTTTTTGAGTTGGAGTTTCACTTTTGTTGCCCAGACTGGAGCGTAATGGCATGATCTTGGCTCACTGCAATCTCCATCTTCCTGGTTAAAGTGATTCTCCTGCCTCAGCCTTCCAAGTATCTGGGATTACAGGCATACGCCACCATGCCTGGAAAATTTTGTAATTTTAGTAGAGATGGGGTTTAACTATGTTGGACAGGCTGGTCTTGAACTCCTGACCTCAGGGGATCCACCTGCCTCGGCCTTGGCCTCCTAAAGTGCTGGGATGACAGGCATGAGCCATTGTGCCTTTTTTTTTTTTTTTTGAGACAGAGTCTCGCTCTGTAGCCCAGGCTGGAGTGCAGTGGCAAGATCTCGGCTCGCTGTAGCTTCCACCTCCCGGATTCAAGAGATTCCCCTTCCTCAGCCTCCCGAGTAGCTGGGAGTCACCATGCCTGGCTAATTTTTGTATTTTTAGTAGAGACCAGGTTTCACCATGTTGGTCAAGCTGGTCTCGAACTCCTGACCTCAGGTGATCCGCCCGCCTCAGTCTCCCAAAGTGCTGAGATTACAGGCATGAGCCACTGTGCCTGGCCCCAGAGTGAGACTTTGTCTGAAAAAAAAATTTGCAAAAATATAAATGGTGCTAAAAACACAGGAGAGAGAGAGGGAGAGAGACAGAGAGAGAGAGAGAGAGAGAGAGAGAGAGACAGAGAGACAGAGAGAGAGAGAGGAAGAGGGAGAGGGAGACAAGGAGACAGAGAGACTGAACAGTGACACCTGTTAGCTTCGTTGCCTACGACTGTTGCCTGCCATTTTCTGCTGCCTGTACGGGAAAGTAGAAAGCCAGAACACAGAGGAGGAACAGGAAGCCTCAGAGAGAGGCTGAAAAGAGGGAAAGGTGGACACCGTGCTGGGTTCCCTCCAGTTCTCAGCTCCCATCTCCTTCTGAACTCACATGCATCCCACCCAGGGTCTTTCCAGCAAATTCCCATGATCTCTTAAGCAAGTCAGACTGGCTTATCATTGCTGGCAGATACAAGAGCTGTGGTCTTTACAGCAACATTTTATCAATCAGCAGTTACCAGGCCTTTAAGGTAAGTAAGGCAATGTGTTGGAAGAGGAAGAAAACATTTTGCCAAAGGCTTTGCTTAGTTGAACCAGCCAAAAGAAAAAAAAAAAGCAGCCAGGTGCAATGGCTCATGCCTGTAATCCCAGCACTTTGGGAGGCCAGGGCGGGTGGATCACCTGAGGTCACTAGTTGGAGACCAGCCTGACCAATATGGTGAAACGCTGTCTCTACTGAAATTACAAAAAAAATTAGCCAGGCATGGTGGCGTGCGCCTGAAGTCCCAGCTACTCGGGAGGCTGAGGCAGGTGAATCGCTTGAACCCGGGAGGCGGAGGTTGCAGTGAGCCGAGATCACGCCACCGCACTCCAGCCTGGGCAACAGAGCAAGACTCTGTCTAAAAAAAAAAAAAAAAAAAAAAAAGCCAACAAATTAGTAGCAAACTTCAGTTATCCCTGAAGATTCAGAGAAGTAAAAACATCAGCTAATTCTGTTACCAGGTGCCAGGCTGGAGTGCAGTGATGCAATCTCGCTCCCTGAACCTCCGCCTCCCAGGTTCAAGTAATTCTCCTGCCTCAGCCTCCCGAGTAGCTCACGCCTTGACACCCAGCTAATTTTTGTATTTTTTAGTAGAGATGGGGGTTTCACCATGTTGGCCAGGATGGTCTCAATCTCTTGACCTCGTGATCTGCCCATCTCGGCCTCCCAAAGTGCTGGAATTAAAGGCATGAGCCACCATGCTCAGCTCCTAATTCTTTCTTTCTTTTTTTTTTTTTTTTTTAAAAGATGGGGGTTTCACCATATTGGTCAGGCTGGTCTCGAACTCCTGACCTCAGGTGATCCGTCCACCTCAGCCTCCCAAAGTGCTGGGATTACAGGCATGAGCCACCGCGCCCAGCGTAATTTTTTTTTTTTACTATAAATGAACTAAAATGGTGTGTATACTTCTGTTGCTACATGTGATATAATTTTAAATATATATATTTGGTCTCTGTCCTTGGTTCCTGGCACACAGCTCCTAAAACCCTTGTAGTTTCCCGAGTGATGGGGTGATAAGAGCATCTTTTGTTATGTTTAGTCTTTTTTCAGTGTTTTTCTTGTGTGTGTGTGTGTGTGTGTGTGTGTGTGTGTGTTTTATGGAGTCTCACTCTGTCACCCAGGCTGGAGTGCAGTGGCTTACCGCCACCTTTGCCTCCTGGGTTCAAGCGATTCTCCTGCCTTAGCTTTCCGAGTAGCTGGGATCACAGGCGCCCACCACCATGCCCGGCTAATTTTGGTATTATTAGTAGAGACAGGATTTCACCACGTTGGCCAGGCTGATGTTGAACACCTGACCTCATGATCCACCCCAAAGTGCTGATATTACCGGCACGAGCCATGCCCAGCTGAGGGTTGGAATTTTTAGCCCCACCCCTGACCTCTGGAGAGGGGAGACAGGCTGGAAGATGAGTTTAATCACCAATAGCCAGTGAATTTAACCAATTGTGCCTACATAATGGAAACTCCATCAAATCTCTAAACAGTTTGAAGAGCTCCTGGATGAGTGAACACGTGGAGGGGCTGCGAGGGGGGCCTAGAGAGGCCGTGAAGGGTCCACGTGCCTTCCCCATACCTTGGCCTATGCCTCTCTTCCTCCCGCTGTTCATTTGTACCCTTCATAACAAACCAGTAAATGTAATTCAAGTGTTTCCCTGAGTTCTGTGAGATTTTAAAGCAAAGTGTCAGACCTGAAGAGAGGGTCATGGGAACCCCCAATTTATAGCCACATCAGTCAGAAGCACTGGAGGCCTAGGCTTTGCAACTGGCATCCGAAGGGAGGGCAGTCTTGTGGGACTGAGCCTTTTCTCTGTGAAGTTTGACTCTACTCCGGGTAGGTAGTGTTGGAACTGAATTGAATCCTAGGACACCCGGCTGATGTCAGGAGAATTGAAAGACTGGTTTGGAGCTATGTTCCCACCCAAATCTCACCTGGAATTGTGATTCCCAGTGTTGGGGGTGGGGCCTGGTGGGAGGCAAATGGACCATGGAGGCCGAGGTGGAGGTGGAGGCGGATTCCCCCTTTGGTGCTGTTCTCATGATAGAATTATCAGGAGATGTTTTTTTTCTTTAGTTGGAGTCTCACTCTGTCGCCCAGGCTGGAGTGCAGTGGTGCCATCTCGGCTCACTGCAACCTCCACCTCCCAGGTTCAAGCGAGTCTCATGCCTCAGCCTCCTGAGTAGCTGGGATGACAGGCTTGCTAATTTTTGTATTTTTAGTAGAGATGAGGTTTCACCATGTTGGCCAGGCTAGTCTTGAACTCCTGACCTCAGGCGGTCCTCCCACCTCGGCCTCCCAAAGTGCTGTGATTACAGGTGTGAGCCAGTGTGCGGGAGCTCCCCGTTCGCTGCCTCCTCCTCCTGCTCTGGCCACGTGAGACATCTCATTCACCGCTTGCCTTCTACCATGATTGTAAGTTTCCTGAGGCTTCCCCAGCCATGGTTCCTGTACAACATGCAGCATCGTGAAACAATGAAACCTCTTTTCTTTATAAATTACCCAGGTATTTCTTTATGGCAAGGTAAGAATGGACTAATACAGTTGGTGTGAGGAAAAAACCCACACACATATTTGGCGTCAGAAGTGTGAGAGGAGCTGATTGTTTCCTTTGGTGTGTGCAGTGCCCACTCCTTTGGTACATTTTGCAACTCACAGTGTTTTTTTTTTTTTGAGACAGAGTCTTACTCTGTTGCTCAGGCTGGAGTGCAGTGGTGCAATCTTGGCTCACTGCAACCTCTGCCTCCCGGGTTCAAGTGATTCTCCTGCCTCAGCCTCCTGAGTAGCTTAGACCACAGGCATGTGCCACTGCATTAGGCTAATTTTTTGTATTTTTAGTAGAGATACGGTTTCACTGAGTTAGCCAGGATGGTCTTGATCTCCTGACCTCATGATCGGCCCGCCTCAGCCTCCCAAAGTGCTGGGATTACAGATGTGAGCCACTGCACCTGGCAACAATCCCACAATTATAAGTCTTAAATAGCCACAGCTACGGCATTAACATTTATTTAGAAGTTTACAGTTTGCAAAGCATTTCTGTTGTAGACAATGTGTGGAACAACAGTAGATGGGTGTGGGAGGAAGGGAAAAAGATTCAGGGTGCCCAGGGTCCCTGTTTGTATCAGGATAACCTGCATTACAGCTAAAGATGGGAGCAGGAGTTTTTTTTTTTTTTTTTTTGAGATGGAGTCTTGCTCTGTCATCCAGGCTGGAGTACAGAGACATGATATAGGCTCACTACAACCTCCACCTCCTGGGTTCAAGTGATTCTCCTGCCTCAGCCTCCCAAGTAGCTGGGATTACAGGTGCCCACCACCACACCTATCTAATTTTTGTATTTTTAGTAGAGACAGAGTTTCGCCATGTTGGCCAGGCTAGTCTCGAACTTCTGACCTTAAGTGATCCATCCGCCTTGGCCTCCCAAAGTGCTGGAATTACAGGTGGCAGCCACTGCGCCTGGCCCATTAATATAATTTTAAAAAAAACATGGAATGCGTTATGAATTTGCGTGTCATCCTTGTGCAAGGGGCCATGCTAATCTTCTCTGAATTGTTCCAATTTTAGTATATGTGCTGCCGAAATGAGCACTCATTAATATAATTTCCTAAAAAAATACGAGTGACAATGGCCTGTGACAAAGGCCTCAGGAGGTCTTGAGAACAGGTGCCTAGATCTCCTTTTCTGAGAGGTTTGCTCTGAGTGCTGGTGCACAGACAGCAGGCGGACACGTTGCCTTGGCAGAGGCGGTGGTGTTGGGTAAGCTGAGCCGCTGGAGGGAAGGAGCAGAGAGATTCCACTTTCCCCCGGAGCCACTGTGCTTTTCTCCATTTCTTCAACAGGAGTTGAAGGTTCCTGCTGATCTCTTAGAGAGGATGAAGGTTAAATGAAGGCGTGCATGATAAGCCTTTGGCTCAAAGTAAGTTCTTAGAAAGTGATAGGTGTTGTTTTTTTCCCACTATAGTAAGACAGAGCCCTCACCAAGCTTACATTCTAGTGTGAGAAACAGAACAAGTGGTAAAAATAAAGTGCTGGGAGCCAGGCGCGGTGGCTCACGCCTGTAATCCTAGCACTTTGGGAGGCTGAGGTGGGTGGATCAACCTGAGGTCAGGAGTTCAAGACTAGCCTGGCCATCACGGTGAGACCCCATCTTAAAAATAAAAAATAATAATAATAATAAAATAAAATAAAGTGCTGGGATTGAGAGGGACGAAAGGGGGCGCTGTGGCGACACTCGTGTCTCCCCTTGAGATAAAGCAGCAGGTGAATGGGTATCTCTGCCCGGCTTTCTGTCCTACTCACCATCTTTCTGACTGAATTTCTTTGTGTTCATCTGTCTGCCTTCTTCTTCTTCTATTCCTTCTAACAGGAGATTTTAGTGACTGTTGCTTCCCGAAGAACTATCCTGTTTCTATTCCTGTAAAATTGTTGTCTCCTCGGAGCAGGGAGCCTCCTTTAGGAGACCAGCTCATTCTTCTGCTCCTGGAGAAATAACTGAGGCTTTCCTGGCTCAGGATGCAGACCCAAGCCAGGGCCAAGGCCAGGTGCCAGGTGAGGCCAGCAGGAAGTGCTGGGTCTTCTCTCTAGGGTCACTGCACAGTCACCACTCGCCTCCATCCCGGTCCATCTTCCATGTGTGTAACAACTCGGTTTCATTCATCCATGTCCAGATTGGCAGGCTGGGAGTGCGGGCTGGGAGGTGGCCTCCAGTAGGGAAGGGAAGAAGGACTTGTCTCTCAGTAGAAATAGCCATCATTTCCTGACACTTCCTCTGTGCCACAGACTTAAAGATCATTTTTTAACATTTGAGTATGTATCAGTAATATGTCGATGGAGTGAAAAAAGGGGTAACTAGTAAAAATTCCCCTGCCCCTTTCCTGAGATGTATGATGCATTCACAAACACAGATACATATATATTCTTTTTTTTTTTTTAAATGTTGGTCAGGCTGGTCTTGAACTCCCGACCTCAGGTGATCTGCCCGCCTTGGCCTCCAAAGTGCTTGGATTACAGGCATGAGCCGCCACGCCCGGCCAATACATACGTATTCTTATGTTTTTTGTTTGTTTGTTTGTTTTTAGATGAAGTCTTGCTCTTGTCACTCAGGTTGGAGTGCAATGGCGCGATTTCTGCTCACTGCAACCTCCACCTCCTGGGTTCAAGTGATTCTCCTGCCTCAGCCTCCTGAGTAGCTGGGATTACAGGTGCCCACCACCATGCCCGGCTAACTTTTGTATTTTTAAAGTGGAGACAGGGTTTCACCATGTTGGCCAGGCTGGTCTCGAACTTGTGACCTCAGGTGGTCTGCCCGCCTCACCCTCCCAAAGTGCTGGGATTACAGGCGTGAGCCACTGCGCCTGACCAGGATGGAGTCTTGCTCCGTTGCCCAGGCTACAGTGCAGTGGCACAATCCTGGCTCATTACAACCTCTGCTGCCCGGGTTCAAGCAATTCTCCTGCCTCAGCCTCCCTAGTGGCTGGGACTATAGGCTTGCGCTACCACACCCGGCTAATTTTTTATTTTTTTTATTTTCAGTACAGACAGGGTTTCACCATGTTGGCCAGGATGGTCTTGATCTCTTGACCTCGTGATTCTCCCGCCTTGGCCTCCCAAACTGCTGGGATTACAGGCGTGAGCCACCGTGCCTGGCTATTTTATTTTTTTTTTAACCCAAATGGTGGCTTACCTGATACATATCTTCATCTTTTTTTTTTTTTTAGACAGTGTCTCACTCTGTCACCCATGCTGGAGGGCAGTGTCATGAGCATGACTTACTGTAACCTTGAACTTCTGGGCTCAAGCAATCCTCCTGCCTTAGCCTCTTTAGTAGCCAGGACTACAGATGTATGCTATCACACCTGGGTAATTTTTATTTTTGTAGAGATGGGGATCTTGCTATGTTGCCCAGGCTGGTCTTAAACTCCTGGACTCAAGTGAGTCCTGCCTCAGCCTCCCAAAATGTTGGGGTTATAGGCACGACCTACCACGCCCAGCCTCCACCTCGCTTTTTCACTTAATAATATACCTTCTATAGGCCAGGCGCAGTGGCTCATGCCTGTAATCCTAGCACTTTGGGAGGCCAAGGTGGGTGATCACCTGAGGTCAGGAGTTCAAGACCAGCCTGGCCATCATGGTGAAACCCCATCTTCTTTTTAAAAAGAAAAAAAGAAAGAAAAAAGATATATACCTTCTATAAATATAATTTTCTATATATCTCCATATAGAGCTATGCAATTGCTGGATGGATGTGTCAAAATGTATTTAACCCATCTCCCATCAATGGAAATTTAGGCTGCCTCTAGGCAATTGTTCTTGCCACCGCCCTGGGACCTATGCTCTAGTCTTACATACTCATTTTACAGATGAGAAAATAGGCTCAGAAAAGTTTGTAGCACATGGACCAGCTCACATAGGAAATAATCAGAAACCAGGTTCCCATACAGTGACCTTACCCTTAACCACAATAAAAATAGCTTTTATCAGCCGGGCACGGTGGCTCATGCCAGTCATCCTAGCACTTTGGGAGGCCAAAATAGGTGGATCACTTGAGGTCAGGACTTTGAGACCAGACTGGTCAATATGGCAAAAACCCATCTCTACTAAAAATACAAAAATTAGCTGGCATGGTTGCAGGTGCCTGTAATCCCAGCTACTGGGGAGGCTGAGACAGGAGAATTGCTTGAATCTGGGAGGTGGAGATTGTAGTGAGCCGAGATTGTGCCATTGCACTCCAGCTGGGGTGACCGAGCGAGACTCTGTATCAAGATAACCAAACACATAAATAAATAAAAGCTTTTATTTTGAACCAGGAAATGACTTACCCACACACATAATTTTCTGTTTTAGAATAGTTTTAGATCTACAGAAAAACTTTGAAGATGAGATAGTTTTCATGTGGCCCATACCCGGTTTCACCTACTATTAGCATACTTTATCAATGTGGTACATTTCTCACAATTAACGAACCAAGACTGATACATGTCTATTAACTGAAGTCCCTACTTTATTCGGATTTCCATATTTTTAATGTGTTTTACCTTGTGTACCGGGATCTGAGTGGCTCAAACTACTGGCGTGCACCACCGCATTCAGGTAATTTTTAAATTTTTTGTAGAGATGGGGTCTCGATATGTTGCCCAGGCTGGTTTCCAACTCCTGGGCTCAAGCCGTCCTCCCATCTCAGCCTCCTAAAGCGCTGGGATTACAGGCGTGAGCCACCGCGTCCCGCTTCCGGCAATTTTATGTTTTTAAGCTGCACATGAACAGAGGTAAAGATGAAAAGAGGATACAGGGCAAAACGTAAAAGACAAACACCGCGTATAGTTACCGTTTCCCTTCACTTGGCCCCCTGGTTCCCCGCCCCGGGTTACCACTGGTAGTTTCTCGCACCCTCTAGGGAGACAGCTTAGGCATTTACAAACATGCACAAATATATATATTTTTTGGTTTGTTTTCCTTTTTGTTCCCAAAGGGTAACTTACTAGATGCACTTACTTGGAATCTTGAGGTGTTTTTTGTGTTTACTTTTTAATTTTTTTATTTTACAGTTGAGAGTGTCACTGTGTTGGCCAGGCTG
The DNA here is from genome assembly GCA_004027715.1 of Plecturocebus donacophilus. Lineage (NCBI taxonomy): Eukaryota > Metazoa > Chordata > Mammalia > Primates > Pitheciidae > Plecturocebus > Plecturocebus donacophilus. The sequence goes on from PVKP010017162.1 coordinate 25,792, forward strand.
GTCTCAAACTTGCGGGTTCACGCGATCCTCCGGCCTCGGCCTCCCAAAATGCGGGGATTACAGGCGTGAGCCGCGGCGCCCGGCCGGTTAGTTTTGGCGTTTATCTCCTGATCGTATGAATAGATTTTAGAAGCCGGGGGTCCCCGCGCACGTCTGTTTCGCGGGTGTGCCGGTCCTGTGCGGACTGCGCTCCCAGCGCGCCCGTGCTGCTGTTCTTCTCAAGCGCGGTGAGGCCGCCGGGAGGTCGCTGCTCGCTGCCGCCGCCGGATGCAGCCTTGCGGGACCTCCGGGGTCCGCAGCCCCTCTCCGGCCCCTGAGCGCGGCCCCTCGCGGGGTCCAGCGGGCGGCGGGCGTGGGAAGGCAGCCTCGGCGCCCCGCCCCGGCCTCTGTGATGTCAGCGCCGGAACCTGGAATCCCGGCTCCGCGAGGGAAGGGCGGGGAGGCGGCGGCGGGAGCGGAGCCGCGGCGGCCTCTGAGGAGTGCGGGGCGCAGCCATGAGCGAGTCCGGCGCCGGTGCGCCCCCGCCGGGCAGGCCCAGCCGGCAGCCGGCCGTCCACCCAGGTAGGGCGGCGGGGAGCGCGCGGGGACGGTGCCCCTGGGGTCCGAGGGCGCACGGAGGGAGCCGGGTGCTGGAGACTCGGCCCGGCCGCCGACCCCTCCCGCCCACGGCCCTGGGTGCCCCCGGCTCCGGGGAGCAGCAGGTGGGAAGGGGGTCTTCCTTACCCTGCTCTCTCCTCCAACGCGCCCTCACCCAATTCAGAGGGAGCCAGTGGGCCAAACGGAGCGCTAGAAAGGTAGTCCGGGCCGTGTTGGCTTTGTGTTCCAGTTGACCGCGATACCCCGGGACAGTCTTTGAACAGCCTCATCTGTTAAATGAAACGATTGCGGGTACCCTTCCACGCCTAGCATTCTGCTGTGAGGTGCGTGCCTCGCAGACATTTCAGGCTTCACATACAGTTAGAAACCCAATTCTGCCTTGTCTGTTTATTGCTGTGGGACCTTTGGTAAGTGGCTTGCCTTCTCTGAGCCTCAGCTCCTTCAGCAGTAAAATGGGAATAAGATGGTGCTGGGATTAGCTGAGAACCGTGTGCTGTGTCTAGCACTACCTGGCATTGTGGATAGACAGACATCATAAATGGCTGCCAGCCAAGCATTATGATCTTCTGTATTGGGTAGAATTTACAGTAAAGTATACAGCTCCATGGATTTCTACATAAGTATGTACGACGGCTGCCCAGTCAAGATAGACAGGTTGCCAGCACTCAGGCAGGCTTCCTTGTAGCATTTGGAGCTGACGAATCTTGTACTGAACAAAACACAAGACCCTGCTGTAAAGTTTTATCTGTAACGTTTTCTCTTTTTCAATTTTAGAATAGAGATTTAATGAAATCAAGGCTGTAGAATAAAACATGGGTGTAGATTTGGGCATTGGGCCCTTCAAATTGGATTGTTCTCAATGTCTAGAAGAAAAAACTTAGAAGAGACCCAAACCAGAAAACAAAAGTTGGGCTGGGTTCAACGCAAATTATTTTCTAGCTCAGTATGAATATTGCTGATCCCAGCCGAATTTCAGCCTTTCAATAATAGCTAGTCAGGTATTTTTCTAGTTGGTTTCTATTGATCGTCATCTTATTTTAATAGAATCCATTACACTGAAGATGTCAAGTTCCTCATTTCCCATCTAAAAAGTGTGACATTCATCTTTCTTGAATCTTTGTTGTTTAAGGGGACTTTTGACATTTTTAAAGGAGGACTATAATTGGCCCCTCTAAAAAGTCTCCTATGCCCCTTAGATAGATTAATTTTTATTTTTATTTTTATTTTTTGAGACAGAGTTTCACTCTTGTTGCCCAGGCTGGAGTGCAGTGGCTGCGATCTCTGATGACTGCAACCTCTGCTTCCTGGGGTCAAGCAGGTCTCCTGTTTCAGCCCCCTTGGTAGCTGGGACTACAGGCACCCACCACAACACCTGGCTAATTTTTTGTATTTTTAATAGAGATGGAGTTTCACCATGTTGGCCACGCTGGTCTTGAACTCCTGACCTCAGGTGATACGTCCTCCTTGGCCTCCCAAAGTGCTAGGATTACAGGCGTGAGCCACTGCACCCATCTGATAGATGAGATTTTTTTTTTTTTGACCTTGTACCCACCAACATTGGTGGGAGGCTCAGAACAGACTGTGTTGGCAACTTTGTAGCACTTTCTAAATAGTGGCCTGTTGTATGTTGTTATAGGACAGACCCTGGGATGGGACGGAATGGGGGAGGTGACAAAGAGGTCTGGTTTAAAGAATGAGAAGTATGATCAGGCATGGTGGCTCATGCCTATAATCCCAGCACTTTGGGAGGCAGCAGTAAAATGGGAATAGGATGGTGCTGGGATTAGCTTATTCTTTGAAAGCTCTTACCACCATCTGAAGTCATCTGGTTTGGTTGTTTCATTGTTTAGTAGCAGTCTTTTTTTTTTTTTTTTTGAGGTGGGAGGATCACTTGAGGTCAGGAGTTTGAGACCGGCCTGGCCAAAAAATACAAAAATTAGGTGGGCGTGGTGGCACGTGCCTGTAATCCCAGCTACCCGGGAGCCTGAGGCAGGAGAATTGCTTGAACTTGGGAGGCAGAGGCTGCAGTGAGCTGAGATCCCACCACTGCACTCTATCTAGCCTGAGGGACAGAGCTAGACTCCGTCTCAGAAACAGAAAAACAAAAAACAGCTTTCCAGTGGCTTCTCATTGCTCCAAGAATAAACTCCAGGCTCTTTCATGGCAACCAGCAGGGTCTGGTGATTCGACCCTAGCCCCTGTTTCCAGGCCCTCATCACCTTGACCTTCCCTTAATCCGTCCTGCCCAGCTGCACTGGCTGCCTTCCTATTCTTCAAGCATACCAAGATTGTTTCTGCCTCAGGACCTTTGCATCTGCTTTCTCTTCACCTGG
>PVKP010017162.1:28821-46792 GCA_004027715.1 Plecturocebus donacophilus
GATTACAGCAGGAGCCACCACGCCCAGCCTTCCGTTTCGTTCTTAGTAGGGCAGCCTCTTCCTTCTGTTGGGTTTCTGCTCAAATGTCATGTCAGAGAGGCAGAGCTCTGGGGCAGTCTTGTCTGAGGGAATGCCCCCATCTCTCTTCCTCTGACCTTGCTTATTCTTTGAAAGCTCTTAGCACCATCTGAAGTCATCCGGTTTGGCTGTTTCCTTGTTTAGTAGCGGCCTTTTTTTTTTTTGAGACAGAGTCTCCAGGTTGGAGTGCAGTGGTGTGATCTCGGCTCATCACAACCTCTGCCTCCCGGGTTCAAGTCAGTCTCCTGCCTCAGCCTCTCTAGTAGCTGGGACTACAGGCGCGTGCCATTATGCCCTGCTAATTTTTGTGTCTTTAGTAGAGATGGGGTTTCATTATATTGGCCAGGCTGGTCTCAAACTCCTGACCTCGTGATCTGCCTGCCTTGGCCTCCAAAAGTGCTTTAATTACAGGCATGAGCTACCGTGCCCAGCTAGTAGCAATCTTTCCTGGAATGAAGATGTCTTGGAAAACGGGTTTTGCCTTGTTTCTCTAGAACCTAGAATGGTTCACAGCATACAGCAGATGCCACATATATTGGTTATAAATGTAGACTCTGGAGTCTCGGGTGCAAATTCTCTTTCCCTCATTAACAGGTTTTGACTTTGGCCAAGGCAATCAAGTGTTTGGCGCCTCAGTCCTTGTGTATTAATTGGAGATAATAATAGGATCTACTTTAGGGGATCATTATAAGAATTAGGTGAGTTCATTTATATAAAAAATGTAGTAAGTTCTAATATTACCGCCGGGTATGGTGGCTTAGGCCTGTAATCCCAGCCCTTTGGGAGGCCGACGGTGGATCACTTGAAGCCAGGAATTTGAGACCAGCCTGGCCAACATGGTGAAACTCTGTTTCTACTAAAAATACAAAAATTAGCCAGGTGTGGTGGTGCACACCTGTAATCCCAGCTACTTGGGAGGCTGAGGCACAAGTATTGCTTGAATACGAGAGGTGGAGGTCGCAGTGAGCCGAGATCATGCCATTGCACTCCAGCCTGGGTGAAAGAGCAAGACGTGTCTCAAAAAAAAAAAGGCTACATAATAATAATAATAATATTAGGTGTTTGTACTGTTTCAAATTACTTCAAAACTTAGTGGCTTAGAACAATAATAATCACTTATTTATTTTATTTTATTTTTTGAGGTAGAGTCTTGCCCTTTCACCCAGGCTGGAGTGCAATGGTGCAATCTCGGTTCACTGCAACCTCTGTCTCCCAGGTTCAAGCAATTCTCCTGCCTCAGCCTCCCAAGCAGCTGGGATTACAGGCATGTGCCACCATGCCCGGGTAATTTTTGTATTTTTAGTAGAGATGGGGGTTTCACCATGTTGGCCACATTGGTCTCGAACTCTTGACTTCAGGTGATCCGCCTGCCTTGGCCTCCCAAAATGCTGGGATTACAGGCGTGAGCCAGTGTTCCTGGCTGGTGACTGGCTTCTTTCACTTAGTGTAATGTGTTCAAGGTTCCTCTGCATTAAAGTAGGTACCACAGCTCCATTCCTGCTGAGGCGGAGCTGAATAGTATTGCATCGTGTGGCCAGACTGCATCCTGTTGATCTATTTCCCCGCTGATGGACATTTGAGTTGTTTTCACCTTTTGAACTACTGTGACTAGTGCCGCCGTGAACAGTTCTTTACAAGTTGTTTGAACATCTATTTTCAGTTCTTTTGGACGTATGCCTAGGAATGGAATGGCTGGATCCTATGGTAATTCTTCTGTTGCCTAAAGCTGGAATGCACATGATCATGGCTAACTTTTTTGAGAAACAGACAAACTTACCCTGTCGTTCAGGGAGTTGCACTGAAGAGGCTCAGCCAAGATCTCTAGATCACTGTGAAGTGGTGTCCAGCAAGGTGACATCAACCCTGTATGATGGCTGCGAGGCCATGGCCTCTCCTCCAGTCTCCTCAAGGGGCACTCAAGGAAGAAAACTGGAAGGGCCCTGATGTGGCTGTGTTTGGACTGACCCTGACAGTCAGAGGGTGGGACTTGGTCTGGAGCAGGGACTACTTGTAATGGTAGGGGCGAAACTCAACAGCCCCCAGGGCTGCTATTGTGGTGGAGCTGGACCCTAATTTTTTTTTTGAGATGTGATCTTGCTCTGTTGCCACGCTGGAGTGCAGTGACTTAATCTCTGCTCACTGCAACCTCCGCCTCCCAGGTGCAAGCGATTCTCTTGCCTCAGCCTCCTGAGTAGCTGGGATTATAGGCACACACCACCATGCCCAGCTAATTTTTATATTTTTAGTAGAGATGGGGTTTTACCACGTTGGCCAGGATGGGATCAATCTCCTGACCTTGTGATCTGCCCGCCTCTACCTCCCAGTGTTCGGGTTACAGGCAGGAGCCACCATACCAGGCTTTTGTGTTTTTTAGAGACAGAATCTCCTTCTGTTGCCTGAAGCTGGAATGCGTTGGCATGATCATGGCTCACTGCAGTCTCAAACTCATGGCCTTGTCTGATTCTCCTGCCTTGGCTTTCCAAAGTGATGGGACTATGTGCGCATGTAACTATGCATGCCTAATTTTCTTTTCTTTCTTTTTTGTTTTGTTTTTTGGAGATGGAGTCTTTTTTTTTTTTTTTTTTGACTTTTTAAGTAAACTTTATTTCCTTGTTTTGCAAAGAAAGCCAGCTAAGTTGGTTGCTTTCTGGTGATTAGTCAAAGAGACCAAATCCCATATCCTCGTCCGACTCCTCCAACTCTTCCTTGGCTTCAACCTTAGCTGGGACTGCAGCAGCCACAGGGGCAAGCTGCCGCAAAGGCACATGGATCAGCCAAGAAGGTCTTGACCTTTTCAGCAAGTGGGAAGGTGTAACCAGTCTCCACAGACAAGGCCAGGACTTGTTTGTACCCGTTGATGATAGAATGGGCTACTGATGCAACAGTTGGGTAGCCAATCTGCAGACAGACGCTGGTAACATTGCGGACGCCCTCCAGGAAGCGAGAGCGCAGTTTCCTCTGTGATGTCAAGCACTTCAGGGTTGTAGATGCTGCCATTGTCGAACACCTGCTGGATGACCAGCCCAAAGGAGACGGGAGAGATGTTGAGCATGTTCAGCAGCATGGCTTCGCTGGCGTCCACTTTATCTCCAGTCTTGATCAGCTGCACATCACTCAGGATTTTAATGGTGCCTCTGGAGATTTTGGTGGTGATACCTAAAGCCTGGAAAAAGGAGGTCTTCTCAGGCCCCAGACCGGTGTTCTGGGCTGGCACGGTTGGAGACGGAGTCTTGCCCTGTTGCCCAGCCTGGACTGCAGTGGTGCAATCTCAGCTCACTGCAACTTCCGCCTCCTGGGTTCAATCCATTCTCCTGTCTCAGCCACCCGAGTAGCTGGGATTATAGGTGCCCACACCATGCCTGGCTAATTTTTATATTTTTAGTAGAGATGCGATTTCACCATGTTGGTCAGGCTGATCTCTAAACTCCTGACCTCAGGTGATCTGCCCGCCTCGGCCTCCCAAAGTGCTGGGACTGCAGGTGCATGCAACCATGCCTGGCTATTTTTCTTGATTTTTAGTAGAGACTGGGTCTCATTATGTTGTTGAGGCTGGTCTCGAACTCCTGAGCTCAATTGATCCTCCTGCCTTGGCCTCCCAAAGTGCTGGGGCTACAGGCCTTAGCCACTGTAGCCAGGCCAATTTTTGTATATTTTGTAGAGACGGAGTCTTGCTGTGTTTCCCAGGCTGGTTGCAAACTCCTGGGCTCAATGGATCTTCCTGCCTTGGCCTCCCAGAGCGCTGCGATTACAGGCATGACCGCATGTGCTGCTGTACCTATCCTTTCTGGAGATACGTTGTTAGGAATTTATGTAATTGGCTGGGCACGGTGGTTCACACCTGTAATCCCAGCACTCTGGGACGCTGAGGCGGGCAGATCACCTGAGGTCAGGAGTTCGAGACCAGCCTGGTCAACATGGTGAAACCCCATCTCTACTAACAATACAAAATTAGCCAGGCATGGTGGCACATGCCTGTAGTCCCAGCTACTCAGGAGGCTGAGGCAGGAGAATGGCTTGAAACCAAGAGGTAGAGGTTGCAGTGAGCCAAGATCATGCTGCTGCACTCCAGCCTGGGTGACAGAGAGAGACTCTGTCTCAAAAAAAAAAAAAAGGAATTTATGTAGTTGAACAACTGTTCTTTGGATGCGTTTCGTTCCCGTAGACAGCATTAAACTTGAAAACAAATAACCATTGGACCTGTGATTTTTTTTCCCCCTCTTATCTTCTAAGCCCATTCATCCAGGTCATTCATCACCTTTAAAGGCATCACCAGAGGGAGGCAGGTCTGGACATAGCTAAAGATTGCACAGGCCATTTGCAGTCTGGATTCATTCTCTGGTGACCCACCCGTCTGACTTGAGTTATTATTTTCCCATGTCTGGGCAAGACTGACCTCTCTGCCCAGCAACTTAGGCCTGGATTAAGTCCAAGGGCCCTCAGTGGCTTTTTTTGTTTGTTTTTTTCAGGAAGTGAAGAATTTAGAGGAATAAAAAGGGGAAATAACATTTCAGGCTCTAACTTTTGTCGCAATCTGGTTTCCTTTTAAAAGAGCATTGTTTGGGTCCAGGGTGCATAGACCTTCTGATGTACTGACCTCACCCTTGGAGGAGAAGGGAGGGAGGAAAATGGGACCTGAAGGTCACCATGTACTAGGCCCCAGGGGGTCTAGCGGTGAAGGAGACAGGTGCAGTCTCTGCTTTCATGGAGCTTCTAGTCAAGGGAGATGCACTAAATAGTAAAGAGATAAATAGGGTAATCGGAGGTAGCCTTAACTAGTGGGATGGAAATGAACTGGATGATAAGATAGAGAAGGAAGAGTGGCCTGATCAGATGGGGTGGTCCAGAGGCCTCTCAGGGGAGGTGACTCCTTTTTATTGTACTTTTTTGAGATGGAGTGTCTCTCTGTCGCCCAGGCTGAAGTGCAGAGGTATGGTCTTGTCTTACTGCAACCTCTGCCTTCTGGGTTCAAGCAATTCCTGTGCCTCAGCTTCCCCAGTAGCTGGGATTACAGGTGCCCACCACCATGCCTGGCTAATTTTTGTATTTTTAGTACAACAGGGTTTTACCACTTTGGTCAGGCTAATCTTGAACTCCTGATCTCAGGTGATCTGCCTGCCTCGGCCTCCCAGTGGGATTACAGGTGTGAGCCACTGCTCTGGGTCCTGGAATGCTCTCTTAAAGAGGCCCTGAGCAAGAAGAAAGAGCACATCATGTAAGGCCTAGCTTGGTCCACTGCAGGAAGACTACCTGCTGCAAAATTCAAATCTTCATGCATATTTAACTTACTGATACATAAGGCTACAATTATATAGCACAATATATCAGGCACTGTTGAGTCTCGCTCTGTCACCCAGGCTGGAGTGCAGTGGCATGATCTCAGCTCACTGCAACCTCTGCCTCCTGGGTTCAAGCAATTCTCCTGTTTCAGCCTCCCTAGTAGCTGGGATTACAGGTGCCCACCACCACAGCCAGCTAATTTTTGTATTTTTAGTGGAGGCGGGTTTTGCCATGTTTGCCATGTTGGCCAGGTTGGTCTCGAACTCCTGACTTCAGGTGATTCACCCACCTTGGCCTCCAAAGTGCTGGGATTACAGGTGTGAGCCACCACTCCTGGCCTCAGGCACTGTTTTGAGCCAAGGATCTGCAAATAACAACTCCTGGGCCAAATCCAGCCTGTCATTTTTTTTTGTAAATAAACCTTTAGTAGAACACAGCCATGCCCATTCATTTATAGATTGTCTGTGGCTGCTTTTCTGCTACAGGGACAAAGCTGAGTAATTGCAAATAGTAAATTCTTACCATCTGTCTCTTTACAGAAAAGGTTTGCTGACCTCTGTTCTAAGCATGTTACATGTGATTGACACCTAATCCTCAGGACAGCTATAGGACACAGGAACCACTGTCCCCATTTTACAGGTGGGAAAACCAAGGCACAGAATGATCAAGAAACTTGCCAGGTTACGCAGGTGGCTAGTGAGGCTGGGGTCCAAATCCAGGCAGGGTGGCTTTGGAGACTGTGCTTTTTTTTTTTATTTTTTATTTTTTTAGACAGAGCCTTTCTCTGTTGCCAGGCTGGAGTGCAGTGGCATGATCTTGGCCTCCGACTCCTAGGTTCAAGCGATTCTCCTGCCTCAGCCTCCCAAGTAGCTGGGACTATAGGTGTGTGCCACCACGCCCAGCTAATTTTTTGTATTTTTAATAGAGATGGGGTTTCATCATGTTGGCCAGGATGGTCTCAATCTCTTAGCCTCGTGATTCACCCGCCTTGGCCTCCTAAAGTGCTGGGATTACAGGTGTGAGCCACCGTGCCCGGCGAGACTGTGTTCTGAACTGCCAGGCCTTGCCACTTCCTCGGAGAGACAGAATCACAGTAATTGCCCCACAGATACCAGACCAGATGCACCATGGGCATGAAAAGCAAGGACTTGAGTTCCAGGCCCAGCAGCGGCTCTGATAATGGAGTTAGTCACTGCTCCTGAAGGCTGTTTGCTCAACTGTTTGTAAATCCTTGGACCCAGCCAGTCACTGGCCCCACCCAGGTGCCAATTGGCGTGACTCATGTAGTTTCTCCCAACACTGCTGTTTTAAAGTCTAGCAGATCAGGGAGGCTCCCAGGGCCTCTGGCTCCTCCCCTCTCAGACTAAGCTCTGAGTGCCTGTGAATGAGGCCCCTCTAGGCTGTATTTATTTATTTATTTAGAGAAAATGTCTCTCTCTATCACCTAAGCTAGAGTGCACTGCTGTAATCACAGCTCACTGCAGCCTCGACCTTCCGGGCTCAAGCGATCCTCCCACCTCAGCCAAAAAAATATTTTAGTTTTTTGTAGTGACAGGGTGTCACTATGGTGCCCAGGCTGGTCTTGAACTCCTGGGTTCAAGCAATCCTCCTGCCTCAGCCTCCCAGTGTTGGGATTACAGGTGTGAGCCACTGCACCCAGCCATTCATATTTCAGTTGCTTAACAGTCCCATGTAAAGGCCAGGCGTGGTGGCTCATGTCTAATCCCAGCACTTTGGGAGGCTGAGGTGGGTGGATCACCTGAGGTCAGCACTTCAAGATCAGCTTGGCCAACCTGGTGAAATTCCGTCTCTACTAAAAATACAAAAATTAGCTGGGCGTGGTGGCGGGTGCCTGCAATCCTAGCTACTCGGCAGGCTGAGGCAAGGAGAACCGCTTGAACCCAGGAGGTGGAGGTTGCAGTGAGCTGAGATCGTGCCACTGCACCACTGCACTGCAGCCTAGGCGACAGAGCAAGACTCTGTCTCAAAACAAAAACAAAAATTAAAAACAAGTGAGAAGAAGTCCATAAAGCTCTGAGATTGATATCTACATCAATTTATCAGTAATATCAAATTGTGTGTGTGTGCATGACATTTTATCATTTCATGAGAAAAAAACAACAGCAAAGCACATTTCTTATTTTTATTTTTATTTTATTTTATTTTATTTTTTGCTCCCTCCCTTCCTCCAGCAAAGCACATTTCTAATAGGGCTGGTTTGTGTAAAGTACTTGAAATAGGAAGAATGTAATATATGGTCAACATCTCAGTCAATATTTTTTGCCAGCTTTTTTTACATAGAAAAAACTTTTCTTTTATATAGAAAAGAATAATATTCAAGGCTTAAATTCCTAAACTCTTTTTCTCATTTTGTTGACACCCTTGCTTTGCTGGTATGCAAAGTACTTTGGTTGGCTTGGTGGGTGATCCGATAGATCTTGTATCCTCAGCACTAAATTCATTCATTTGTGAATCATTCATTCATTCATTCAGGAGGTATTTATTAAGCATCTGTCCTGTACCAGGGTCTGTGCTAGACCCTGATAATTCAGGGGTGACAGAAAGAGTTAGGGTCCCTGCCCTCATAGAGGTTATAGAGTCAGAGACAACACAGAAGTAAACAATTAAAAAGGGGCTGGGCGCAGTGGTTCATGCCTGTAATCCCAGCACTTTGGGAGGCCGAGGCGGGCAGATCACCTGAAGTCAAAAGTTCAAAACCAGCCTGACCAACATGGTGAAACCCCATCTCTATAAAAAACAAAAAACAAAAAATTAAAAAGGACAGAATAGGCCAGATGTGGTGGTTCACACCTTTAATCCCAGCACTTTGGGAGTCTGAGGCAGGAGGATCACTTGAGCCTAGAAGTTTGAGACCAGCCTGGGCAACATAGCGAGACTTCATCTCTACTAAAATATATATATATATTACCCGGGCTTAGTGGTACACACCTATGATCGCAGCTACTAAGGAGGCTGAGGCAGGAGTATTGCTTGAATCTGGGAGATCAAGGCTGCATGAGCTATGGTAGTGCCACTGAGCTCCAGCCTGGACAACACGGCAAGACTATCTCAAACAAACAACAAGAAAGGATGGAGTAGTAGCAGGGGTGAGTGAGTGCGGTGGAGTGGGCACGTAGGAGTTATGCAGTGTTTGAAGGAGTAAGCAAAAGCTCATCAAGGCAGAGAGCAAGTCTTCATCTTCTCCACAGTTCCAGCCTCCAGTCTGGAATCTGGCATAGAGGGAGGCTCCATGCGAACTGTCAAACAGAACTAATTCCCATAGCAGCTGGTGAGTGGCCTTGACCCAGTGACCTGCATGGTCCCTTTTTACCCAGAGTTTCCCTGATACTTTGCGTGGGAAGCAAACCCCTGCCGTGAACTCAGCACCAAATACGGCTGGACAAGTTTCTTGGCTATGACATGGGGGGAGCTGGTGGTGGTTTTAGTGCTATTTAGATCATACTTGGCTGGTGCCCACATCCTGGGAAGGTTCATGCCTGTTGGTAGGATTTGATGTCCTATAGAAAAAGTTGCCAAGAAAATTAGGCCCTTAGGATGGCCTCCAGATGTGCCTTGCCTCTGCCACTGCTCATTCATTCATTCATTCTTCAGATGGAGGGGCTTCTTTTTTTTTTTTTTTTTTGAGACAGAATTTTACTCCTGTTGCCCAGCTGGAGTGCAAATGGCGTGATCTCGGCTCACTGCAACCGCCACCTCCTGGGTTCCAGTGATTCTCCTGCCTCAGCCTCCCAAGTCTCTGGGATTACAGGCGAGTGCCACCACGCCAGGCTAATTTTATATTTTTTTAGTAGAGACGGGGTTTCCCCATGTTGGCCAGGCTGGTCTTGAACTCCTGCCCTCAGGTGATCCACCGCCTCAGCCTCCCAAAGTTCTGGGATTACAGGTGTGAGCCACGGTGCCTGGCTTATATGGCATTTTAACATTTACAAAGTACTTTTAAATCCATGGCCCCCTGAATTTTTTCATGGTGAAGACTATAGCTTTGGGGTCTGATAAACCTGTGATAGGTTCGTAGTTCCAACACTTACTGTGTGAGCAAGCAACACTTACTAATTGTCTGAGCCTCAGTTATTCATCTGTAACTTGGAGATAATTCTTTTCTTCGTCTTTTGGGGTTTGGTGTTTTTTTTTTTTCTGGAATCGGGGTCTTGTTATGTTGCCCAGGCTGGTCTTGAACTCCTGGACTCAAGCAATCCTCCTGCTTTAGCCTCCCAAGGTAGCTGGGACTATAGGTATGCGCCACAGGGATAATTCTCTCCAAAGAGTAGTTTGCAGTTTTGGAGGTTTTTTTTTTTTCTGAGACAGAGTTTTGCTCTTGTTGCTGCCCCAGGCTGGAGTGCAATGGCACAATCTCCGCTTACTGTGACTCCCGCCTCCTGGGTTCAAGCCATTCTCCTGCCCCAGTCTCCAGAGTAGTTGGGATTACAGGAGTGCGACACCACACCCGGCTAATTTTTGTATGTTTAGTAGAGATGGGGTTTTACCATGTTGGCCAGGCTGGTCTCAAACTCTCGACCTCAGGTGATCCACCCACCTCGGCCTCCCAAAGTGCTGGGATTACAGGAGTGAGCCACTGTGCCTGACCAAGCGTAGTTTGGAGTATTAAGTGTGATGATGCATGTTAAACACTTTAAATAGCCTGGTACAAGGTAGGCAGTACTCAGTAAATCTTAGCCAGCCTTACTTACGTTGTTTGTAACTCCTTCCTCACCATCGTGCTGATGAGGCCCGTGGTATTAGATCCTCCATTCCTGAGATGAGAAAAATGTGACTCTGAGGCAGCTGTTGTCTCTCCTGGGGTGGCTTGGCTGGTGGGTGACACGCCAGTGTTTTAAACCAACCCAGGCTCCAGCCTGGGGGCGCTGACCCCACAGCTGTTGAATATTCAGTAGGCCCCTGCTGTTCTATATTCAAAGACCTTTGTTTGTGGTTAATAATAGCTCTTTGTTGCTGCCAGCGGGAGGGTGGCCTCCATGCCAGGCTTAGACCCTTTTCCTTTTCAGGGGCCACACCCACCCCACCCTCATATTAGCTTTAGTCATATCCTCAGGGTGTGCTGGGCAGGGAGGTGGAAGGGTGGGTGAGGCTCATAGACTGGCACATGGCGATTGGCAGAGCCCCAGGCGCGTGTCCATGTGTCATCTGCAGTGGGACAGCTGCTCCATTGTGTCTGAACTTGTCCATCTGAGAGAGGCAGAGATTAGAGTGTCAGAGCCAGACCTTGACTGGTCCCCTCCCTGTCCTGCCCCTGCCCATGCTCATCCGGTTGGTGCCTTCACGGAGCTCTGTGTGTGCCAGGCACTGCCCTGGGAGCTTCTACCCATGTGATCGCCTTTAGCGTTCATAAACAGGCTGTGTAGCGAGTCTTGACCTTAGCCTTGCAGCCTCCAGGGTGACCTTTTTTTTTTTTTGAGATGGAGTTTTGCTCTTGTTGTCCAGGCTGGAGTGCAATGGCGCCATCTCAGCTCGCTGCAACCTCTGCCTCTCAGGTTCAAGCAATTCTTCTGCTTGAGCCTCCCCAGTAACTGGGACTACAGGCATGTGCCACCACACCCGGCTAACTTTGTATTTTTAGTAGAGACAGTGTTTCTCCATTTTAGTCAGGCTGGTCTCGAACTCTCGACCTCAGGTAATCCCTCCTTGGCCTCCCAAAGTGTTGGGATTACAGGCGTAAGCCACCACACCCAGCCCAGGGTGACCTTTTCAAACTCGGTCAGAGCAGAGCATCCCAAGGTCCTGCCACAGCCTACAAAGCCCAACTCGTTCCAACCCCAGCCACCTCTCTGACTTCAGCGTTTCCATTCTCCCTGTCCTAAATGCCTATTGTTGCTCAACACACTGCTCCAAACGTGCTGGTTTAAGCTATGTTGTTGTTTCTGCTGATTCTGTGCATCAAGGATGACGTAGGGCACCGGGGAGCCAGCTTGTGCCACTGCTGCCTGTGATGTCTGCTGGGGCTGGAGCGCCCAAGACGGCCTCATCATGGCCTGCCGAGGTTGTCCCAGGGTTTTGTTTTTTTTTGAGATGAAGTATTGCTCTGTTGCTCACGCTGGAGTGCCGTGGTGCAATCTCGGCTCACTGCAACCTCTGCCTCCCAGGTTCAAGCTATTCTCCTGCCTCAGCCTCCCCAGTAGCTGGGACTACAGGCCTGTGCCTCCATGCCCAGCTGTTTTTTTTTCCTATTTTTAGTAGAGCTGGGGTTTCACCACGTTGGCCAGGCTGGTCTTGAACTCCTGACCTTAGATGATCCACCTGTCTCAGCCTCTCAAAATGCTGGGATTACAGGCGTGAGCCACCGTGCCTGGGCATTCCAGGGGGTTGAAGACACGAGCCTGGGGCCTTGGTTCTTGCAGTCACCTGGGTTGCTGGTTCTTTTTATAGGCTTAGGGGCTCTTCCTCTCCACCTGGTTGTCCCAGGTTGTTGGACTTCTTACCAGGCAGCCCTGGCTCAAAAGCACAGAAGTGGCTACTGCAAGGCCCTCTTATGACTTGAGGCTAGAAATGGCAGAGCATTGCTTCCACTGAGTCCTTTGGCTAAAGTAAGCACAGGTCCAGTGCAGATTCAAGGAGGGGACCACGCAGAGGGCCAGTGTGGCTCGCTGGAGGCCACCAACAAAAGGGCCTACCAGGTTTCTGCTCATTCACTCTTCCTCCAGCCTGTCACACACACGCCTGCCGCTGGGTCTTACCACTTACTGGTTCCCTCTGCCTGGGGTGCTTTTCCCCAAATATCCAGTGGTCTCACCCCTTCCTTTCATTCAGCCTCAGCTAAATGTCACCTTTAAAGAGTGATCAGGGCCGGGTGTAGTGGCTTACACCTGGTAATCCCAGCATTTTGGGAGGCCGAGGTGGGTGGATCACAAGGTCAGGAGTTCAAGACCAGCCTGGCCAACATGATGAAACACCATCTCTACTAAAGATACAAAAAATTAGCTGGACATGGTGGTGCATGCCTGTAGTCCCTGCTACCCAGGAGGCTGAGGAAGGAAAATCGCTTGAACCCGGGAGGCAGAGGTTGCAGTGGTAGAGATTGTGCCACCACACTCTAGCTTGAGTGATAGGGTGAGACTCTGTCTCAAAAAAAAAAAATAAATAAAGAGACCATACCTGATCCTACCTTATCAAAAACAGTGCACACTCTATATCACCTCTGACCCCTGACACCGCTCTGTTCTTTTTTTTGTTCATTGCACTTATCACCTCCTGGCATAACATTTACTGCCTGTTTATTATTTGATCTCCCTCTCCCCCATCTCAGAATATAACTGTCATGTGAGAAGCGCACTTGCCTCATTCATTGCAGTTCCCTTAACACCAGATATGACACGTGGTAGATCGGGTTGTTGAATGAATATTTGAGATGACGAAACTGAGGCTCAGAAAGGTTAAGTAACTTTCCCAAAGAAACACAGCGAATAAGCGACAGAGTGGGGATTCAAACTCAAGCATTTAGCATCAATCGTGAAGTCACAGAAGCCTTGCTGCATAGGGGTAATTGCTTAGGTAATTATGGCTGCCTGCCCCCTCTTCTCCCTGAGTCCTGCCTGTCTGCACTCAGAATGATCTTCCTGCAAGTAAAATCTGATCAAGCATAAAACCCATCTTGAAGGTAGCTCCTCCCCTTCAGCAGAAAGCCCACCTGCCTTAGCCTGCTGCCAAGACACAGCAAAGCTTGGCTTCTAGCTCTGGCCTGATACAGAAAGGATGAGGGTTTTGGAGTCAATCCTGGCTTTGTCTGCAGTGCGCCTAATCACCAGCTCTCTAAACGCAAGCAAATTAGGAATGTCGTTCATTCTGAGTGTCTGTGGTTAGCAGGGGGTCAAGCTGGCTGAAGGCAGATCTGGAGTGGCCTCAGCTGGGGCAGTCATCCCACATAGTCTCATCTTCCTGGCAGGCTAGCACAGGCTTGTTCTGGCTGGGCTCTGGAGAGAAGCAGAAGTCTGCAAGACCTCCTAAGGCTGGGCTTAGAACTGGCCTAGCATCATTTCTGTTGTGTTCTATTGGTCCAAGCCGATCAGGAGCCCAGCCCAGATCCCATGAGTACGTGTGAAGCTCTTAAAACCATGCCTGACACACAGGAAATGTTATTATTATTGTAGTTGATGTTGTTGCCATGAATTTGCATAGTGCTTTATGCTTTTTTTTTTTTTTTATGAGACGGAGTCTTGCTCTGTCACTAGGCTGGAGTGCAGTGCTCTGCTCACTGCAACCTTCGCCTCCTAGGTTCAAGTGATTCTCCTGCCTCAGCCTCCCAAGTAGCCACAGGCATGTGCCACATTCCTAGCTAATATTTTGTATTTTAGTAGAGATGGGGTTTCACCGTGTTGGCCAGGATGGTCTCGATCTCCTGACCTTGTGATCCACCTGCCTCGGCCTCCCAAAGTGCTGGGATTACAGGCATGAGCCACTGTGCCCAGCCCTTTATGCTTTTTAGAGTTTTATTGAATAAATTACTATACCCTAAACTGTGGAAGGAAGTTGGAGCAAATATTACTAGTTTGACAAATATTTAAAATATCTAAAACTTTAGGCAAGTTGAGATAACTTGCCCGAGGCTGCGCTTTTAGCGAGTGGCTGCAGCCACATACTGGGAATCAGATATTGTGCAATTTAAAGGATGTCTGCAAACACATCTGCAGAAAGGGAACCCATCTGCAGATGATTTCATTGTCCTGAGCACCACTCTGGTAAATGAAATAAGATCTAAATGCTATCGTCACTGACCCAGGCTAGTAAGTATCTGCAAGGCTTAGTGATGATGTCCAAGATCCAAGTTTCCTGCTTGGCTTCTTAGCTCACTGGAGTGAATGATGGCTTTCTTTTCTTTTACCTAGAGAACCTCTCTCTAGACTCCAGTTGCTTCTCCTCTCCACCTGTGAACTTCCTCCAAGAATTGCCAAGCTACCAGTCCATTGCACGCAGGAGAACGACTGTCCTTTCCCGGGACAAGCAAAGTGGCACTTTGCTAAAGCCAACCAACTCTTACAGCTCCCAGCTGAAGGACGGAATTGCTGCAAACCTCAGCAGCCAATCCATTCGAGAATATGCACTGAACATCTCTGAGAAGCGGAGACTAAGGTTTGTTCACTAGCCACCTGGAAACTGTATAGTGTACATTATGGGCCAGAGGTATGTTTTGTGCATGAAATACATTTCTTGAAGAGCTCACATAATCAAAATTTTCTTCCTTAGGGTAAGCTAAACCTCTTTGACAAAGATTCCCAAACTCCTGCTTCACTTGACTAGCCTTAAAAAAAAGATACCCAAACATACTCAACATATTAGAAGTTTATTTCTTGCTAGCATAAAGTACTAGGTTCAGGTCAGTGGGAAACTTTGCAGTCAGTCATTCAGGGACCCAGGCTCTTTCCTGGCTCTGCTTACCCTTAAAACCTCATTTTTGTCTGCAACAAAGTCATGCAAAAAGAAAGAGTATGGAGTATGAGTATGCCAGTTAGCTATACCCCACAAACTGAATAGCCTAATACACAACTGAGTAGCCTAATACACAACAGAGTAGCTAGACAATCCTTCTAGTTTCAGTTGAGCTGAATCTTTATTGATAGTGAACTGTGGTTGGGGAGATGGTTCTGCTGATCTAAGCTCGGGGTTCAGCTTGCTGTAAGCTGGTTTGGGGTGGCTTCAGCTGGGATGATCACATGGTATCATTAGGATAGCTCTGGCTTGTTTGCATGGCAACAGCTGGAGCCCAAGACAGGTTCAGAAGCCTACAAAACCTCCTGAGGCTAGGCTTGGAACTGGCTCAGCTGCCCTCCTACTGCAGGCTATGGTCTAACCAGATCACAGTCCAGATTCAATGGGTGGGAAGAGATTCCTCCTGCTAATGGGAAGAGCTGCAAAGTCACATAGCCATGGGACAGTCACATATTCATTGAGTAATTGGGAGTTTTGGGAGTGGGTTAAGAGCCAAGTCTGAAAGGTGCACATATCACTTTTCTTTACATGTCTACCAGAAAGAATTTAGTCACATGGTCATACCTAACTGCCAGGAAGGCTGGGAAGTGTGAATGGATTTGGGTGATAACTTGCTATCTTCCCCATTCTTGAAGAATTTAACCTTTGCACTCTTGCTTATTGACATTTGGGGCCAGATAGTTCTCTGTTGTGGAGGGCTGCCTGTGGATTGGAGCATTCCTGGCCTCTATCCACTAGATGCCAGAAGCATGTCCCCCTCTCCCAGTTGGGACAAAGATGTCCCCAGACATTGCCTGATGTTCCTTGAGGGTGTGCAAAAATCACCCCCACTTGAGAACCACTGATGTAAGGGTAGGTATTACTAACTCCAGCTTACTGATAAGGAAACACACAGCACAGGAGGCTTGTTTGGATGGGAGGTTCAAGTCCTTTTTTTTTTTTTTTTTTTTTAATTTTTTGAGGCAGAGTTTTGTTCTTGTTGCCCAGGCTGGAGTGCAATGGCGCAATCTCGCACACCACAGTCTCTGCCTCCCGCGTTCAAGTGATTCTCCTGCCTCAGCCTCCTGAGTAGCTGGGATTACAGGTGTGCGCCACCACATCTAGCCAATTTTTGTATTTGTAGGAGAGATGGGGTTTCACTGTGTTGGTGAGGCTGATCTCAAACTCCAGACCTTGTGATCCACCTGCCTCGGCCTCCCAAGTTGGTGGGATTACAGGCATGAGCCTCCGCACCCGGCCTTTCAAATCCTTTTCTTTAATAGGAGCTCCCTGTCTGATGGAAGAGGGCAGACTGGTGGGAGGGTGGCGGTGTGTGCCATGTGCCGTGAATGGCTGGCAAATTCCTCGAGTTTCCTCTCTCACCTTCAGGCCCCAGCACCTTCTTTTTCCTCTGCTCTCCTTACTCCCTTACACGAACTTGGACTTGGGCTGCCTCCCCCAGGTTTCCAGAGCCCCGACCATATCCCCTTTTGCAGCACTTCTCCCAGAGAGCTGTCGTTGTTGGATTTCAGCATGTTTGCCTTCCCTCTAGACTCGGGATCAGCTTTGTGGACCATGCAGTCTCTGTTGCAACTACTCAGCTCTGCTGTTGCGGATGATTCATAAATGAATGGGCATGGCTGTGTTCCAGGAATATTTATGGACACTGAAATTTGAATTTCATGTGATTTCCATGTGTCATAAAACATTATTTTTCTTTTGGCTTTTATTATTATTATTATTTTTTGAGACAGAGTCTCGCTCTGTCACCAGGCTGGAGTGCAGTGGCGTGATCCCGGCTCACTGCGACTTCCGTTTTCCAGGTTCAAGCAATTCTCCTGCCTCAGCCTCCCGGGCAGCTGGGACAACAGGCATGCACCACCACGCCCGGCTAATCTTTTGTACTTTTAGTAGAGACGGGGTTTCATCATGTTGGCCAGGATGGTCTCGATCTCTTGACCTTGTGATCCGCCCGCCTCGGCCTCCCAAAGTGCTGGGATTACAGGCATGAGCCACCGCACCCGGCCTATCTTTATTATTAAAAAAAAATTTTTTTTGATACAAAGTGTTGCTCTATCACCCAGGTTGGAGTGCAGTGGCACCATCTTGGCTCACTGCAACCTCTGTCTCCTGGGTTCAAGTGATTCTCCTGCTTCAGCCTTTCTAGTAGCTGGGATTACAGGTGCCCGCCACCATGCCCAGTTAATTTTTGTATTTTCAGTAGAGACAGGGTCACACCATGTTGGCCAGGCTGGTCTTGAACTCCTGGCTTCATGCTCGGCCTCCCAAAGTGCTGGGATTGCAGGTGTGAGCCACCACGCCTGGCCTCCTTTTTTTTTTTTTCTTTTTTGAGACAGGGTCTTGCTCTGTCGCCCAGGCTGGAGTACAGTGAATCGACCTCAGCTCACTGCAGCCTGATCCCCCAGGCTCAAGCAATCCTCCTGCCTCAGCCTCCCAAGGTGCTGACATGATAGGCATGAGCCACTGTGCCTGGCCTGTCATTTCTTTTTAAGTAATATTCTATTGTGTGGACAGATCACGTTTTAAGAAATCCACTTATCCATCAGTGGACATTTGGATTGTTTCTACCTTTTGACTGTTGTGAATAATGCTTCTATGAACACTCCAGACAAGTTGATTTTTTTTTTTTTTTTTTAGAAAAAGAGAGAAAAGGAGAAAAAAACAGCAAAAGAAAGAAAAAAAGAAAAAGAAAGGAAGAGATTTTAGAAAAAGAGAAAAGGAGAAAGAAAGAAACAGCAAAAGAAAGAAAAAAGAATGAAAGAGAAAGAAAGAGGAAGAGATTTTAGAAAAAGAGAAAAGGAGAAAGAAAGAAACAGCAAAAGAAAGAATAAAGAAAGAATGAAAGAGAGAAAGAAAGAGGAAGAGAAAGAGGGAGAGAGAATGAGATTCTTGTTTTATTGCCCAGGCTAAAATACAGTCTAAAAATGGGTATTAAAAACCTCTTTTATGCCAATAATTGTGTTTAACAATGGAGGCAGGAAGGAATAGGGGATGAAAATAACAAATAAGCAGCCAACCAATATTTTATTTAAACCTGTGAAATGCTATGCAATTGCTGGGGAGTGATTTACTTCCAGTTATGTGGTCACTTTTAAAATAGGTATAATGTGATACTGAGAAAAATGTATGTTTTGTGGATTTGTGGGAGGAGAGTTCTGTA
>PVKP010017163.1:0-46703 GCA_004027715.1 Plecturocebus donacophilus
TTCTGTCACTCTTAGAGAATGCAACTTCTTGAGATAGAGAACTACCCGGGCCAGCCCAGGCATTGCCATTGTCCTTCCTAGAGCAAAATGTTCTACAATGTTTTATTCCAGAGATTCTTATTTTCCCCCGGGCATAAAACCTAGAGTGGACTGGTTGGGGGTTTCTCCGCTGCAGTGCCAGTGAGGCATGATCCAAGAAAATTCCATCCTCCATGACCAGCTTTCCTGGGCCTTAGGAGACTGGCTTGTTACGAATCCGAGGCTTCCATTGTCCCTTGCTGCTTATCTGTAAGTAATAAACCTGCTTTATGTAATCTGTGATGTGTGTGAGTGTTCTGTATCGATGGACTCAGGGAAATAGCAAAAGTACAGCTGAAGATGCAGTGGGCTGGAGTGTATGGACTCCTTTTCCTGGTAGTTAGCAGGTGATGCACTTTGTTATCCTCAATGCAGTGAAAGTTCTTTCTTGTAATTGGCAATAAGTCAACCTGTTTCACAAACCCATGTACACATTTTGGCATAAACATATATTTTTAATTCACTTAGTAAATACCTGGGGGTAAGATTAATGTATTCTATGTATATTTATATTTCCCTTATGAGAAAGTGCCAAACTGTCTTCTAAATGGACTGTAGCATTTTGAATTTCCATCCATGATGAGTGAGAGTTCCTGTTCCATATCCTTACTGAGATTGGTTATAGTCATTTATCTGTATTTTAGCCACTCTGGCTGGTGAGCAGGAGTAGATTACTGTGCTTTTAATTTGGATTGCCCAGATAGCAAATAATATTGAGTATCTTTTTTCATGTGTTGATTCATTATCCATATATCTTCTTTGAGAAATTTTTCTGTTGAAGTCTTTTGCACATTTGTTTAATTGGGTTGCTTGTTTTCTTATATGTTGGGTTTTAAGAGTACTTGGTATATTTTGGTTATAAGTCCTTTTTCAGATATGTAATGGAAAAATAATTTTTCCTAATCTGGGCTTTGTCTTTTTATTCTCTTAATAGTGTCTTCTTCAGAGTGAAAGCTGTGCTTTTGTTGTAGTCCAATGTATCACTTTATTGATAAATAACATTATGGATGATATTTTTAATGTATATTTTAAAAACTGAATGTTAAACCAAAGATCATGCAGATGTTCACACACACACACACACACACACATACACACACACACACACACACACACATTTTAGAGACAGTCAAGGTCTCACTCTTATGCCCAGGTGAGGATGTGGTGTTACAGTCATAGTTCACTGCAGCCTTAAACACTTGGGCTCAAGAAATCCTCTCACCTCAACCTCCCAAGAAACTGAGACTACAGGTGTGTACCACTGAACTCAGCTTTTTTATTTATTTATTTATTTTTAGTAATGATTAAGTCTTGCTATTTTGTCCAGCCTGGTCCAGAATTCCTTTCCTCAAACCATCCTTCAGATTCGGCCTCTCAAAGTGCTGGGATTACAGATGTCAGCCACTATACCCAACTCTGTATATTTTTGTTATAGCTTTACATTTTATATTTAATTACCTTATCCATTTTTAGCTAATGTTAATTTGATGTGACTCATGTGCTGCAGTTCAAATTTTCACATACGGACATCTAATTGTTCCAGTATGCTGGGATCTAATTGTTAGGCATAGATTGTGAATAGATGCCACGTATTTGATTAAGGAATCTTCTATCTCTATTTCCATGTTGATGGCAGATTTTATCATAAATAGATGCTGAATTTTGTAGAGTTTCCTGTAAGTATTTTTGTTTGTTCGTTTGTTTTTTAGTTTTTATAGATTTGGCAGTACAAGCACAGTTTTTATTTACAAGGCTATTATTACATAGTGGTGTCATCTGTGTTTTTAGTGTAACCATCACCCAAACAGTGTACATTGTATCCAATAGGTGATTTCTCTTCCCTGACCTCCCTCCCATCCTCCTATTTTTCTGAGTCTCCAATGTCTATTATTCTACTTTCTATGTTCATGTGTACGTATCATTTAGTTCCCATTTATAAATAAGAACATGCAGTATTTGACTTTCTATTCTTCAGTTATTTCACTTAAAATAATGAACTCCAATTCATCCATGTTTCTGCAAAAAATGATTTCATTCTTTTTATTGCTGAATAGCTTTCCACAATGCATATATATACCACATTTTAAAAAATCCAATTCTCCTTTGATGGACACTTAGATTGATCACATATCTTTGCTATTGTAGATAGTGCTGAGATAATAGTGCAGGTATCAAAGATGATTACAGGAGAGTCAGTTGATTTTGTTTAAAAAAGTCACATTTCTCTGAAGAAAAAAAAAACCTTGTAAACATTGAGTCAAAATCTTACAAATTTTGGCGAAAGGAGGAGTGAAAAAAAGTCTTACAAATTTCACAAGGCTACAAAACAAACGGGGAACGTGGTCTTGAAAAATTCTTAAAAATCAGAATGAATGACTACTGATCTTTCTTTCCAATAGTTTGATGTTTGGATTAGTACATTTCCATTGTGAAATTTCATTTTCTCTTACCCGCTTACACCTAGTAGGCAAGAAATAAATGTTTGTTAAAATGAAATAAAAAGGTGGGTAAATGAAAATAAGAAAGTGATTATGAAGATAGGCACAGTGTAAGAAAATTTTTAGTATATTCAGTTTCTGATAAGTAAAATATTTGGCAATTTACTTCCTTTTTACCTATTTAGAGGCATGAATTATACACAGTATAGTGTATAGATCATACAGTTTGATTAATTTTTATATAGTTACAAAACTCCCAACACCCACCAAATTGTATAATTTCCAGCACACAAAGACTCCTTGATTCTTCTTCCTAATCAATATCATCTTCTCAAATGGAACCAGTATTCTGACCTCTATAACCTTTGATTGCTTTTTTGTATTTTGTTTTTTTCTGTTTTTGCACTTTAAATCAGGGCTAGCATTAGAGTGAGGCCGATGAAGTACGTGAGTTGATCAGAAAACTTCAATGATCAAGATAAAAAATATTTTATTATATTATTGTTAAAAAGCAAACAATGAAAAATCCATATTGAACAAAACTTAAAGATACAGAAGTCACAGATTTTGTATTGACTTTTATTGGATTTTTTTTTATTATACTTTAAGTTCTGGGATACATGTGCAGAACTGTATTGACTTTTAAATCATTATATTTTAGCTGGACTTGTGGGTATATAATGATATATAAATACAAAATTTGCATTCTCCAAATGCCTAATGGTGTTGAGTTGTATTATATTTGCTGATTTCTGATTTAAGAATATCTTTTCTGTAAAGTCTCTCCATAAATCTGCTCATTTTTTAAAATCATAGTTTCTTATTAGTTTGAAAGTTTTATATATTCTGGATATGGATCTTTTATCAAATGTATGTATTGAAAATACATGTTAGCCCAGTCTGGGCCCTTACTTTTTACTAAGTAATGTATTTTACTTAACAAAAATTATTAATTTTAATGAATGTGAATTTATTTATTCTCTCTTTTACTCTTAATCATTTTGATAATTATGCATTGTGATTGTGGTAGGCAGAGCAATGGTCCTGCCAAAATTTAAACTCCAGATTCTAATCCCTGGAACCTATATATGTTATTTACATGCCAAAAGGGACTGTGCAGATGTAATAAAGTTGAGGGTTGTGAAACGTGGAGGTTATCTTGTGCCATCTAGTTTGGCTCTCTAATGTCATCACAAAGGTCCTTGTAGGAGGAAGACATGATATAATAAAAGTCAGAAAAGAAGACATCACAGCCAAAATAAAAGATATAGAGATGCTGGCTTTGAAGATGGACAAAAGCACCACAAGTCAAGGCTGCAGGCAAGTCCTAGAACCTGAAAAATGAAAGGCAGCTGTTTGCCTACTTTCACCTCCAGAAGGAATTCAGCCCTCCCTGACAAAGATGACAGAATTTCTGACCTCCAGAACTGTAAAATAATAAATTTGTTCTTTTAGACCACTACATTTCTACTAATTTTCTATAGCAGTAATTAGAGACTGGTAACGATTTTAGTACTTGAAAATATGATGCTGCTATAATAAATATCTAAGAATTTGAAACTGGCTTCAGGATTGAGATAAGGGTAGAAGCACAGGATATTCCAAGAAGCATGATAGAAAGAGCCTTGAACAAATTGCTAGTAAAAACATGGATGTTGGGTGTGGTCGACCATGCCTGTAATCCTTTGGAAGGCCGAGGCACCTGGATCACCTGAAATCAGGAGTTCCAGATCAGCCTGGCCAATATGGTAAAATCCTGTCTCTACTAAAAATGCAAAACTTAGCTGGGTGTGGTGATACGTGCCTGTAGTCCCAGCTACTTGGGAGACTGAGGCAGAACTGAGTGAACCCAGGAGGCAGAGGTTGTAGTGAGCTGAGATCTCGCAGCTTCACTCCAGCCTGAACAACAGAGTGATACGCTGTCTCCAAAAAACAAACAAAAAAATAGACATTAATAACTGTGCTAATGAGAACTCAGAAGGAGGTGGAAAGCCTGGTAGAAAAAAAACATACAATGTCTTAGAGAATACTTACATCATCATACACAGTTTATTGATAGAAATACAGACAATTAAGTAATCCGTGACATGAGTTTAGAAGGAAATTAAGAACATATTATTGGAAACTGTATAAAAGGTGATCCTTATTATGAAGTGGAAGGTATCTTACCTATCTGAATACATCCTACAGCTACGTAGAAGGGAGAAATTGTAAGTGATGGTTTAGCTAAGAAAGCTTCCAAGCAAAATGTAGACAGTGTGGCCTGGTTTCTTTTTTGCTGCTTATAGTAAAATGTTATTTATGGAGAAAATGGATAAATTGAGGGAAAAACTGTGAAGAAAAAGTAGCCATTACTTGATGATTTGATAAATTCTCAGTCTATCTAAATGGTAAAAGATACTAATGGTAGGCATATAAATATTCAGCCAGGAAAGTATGGTGTGCTCTGCAAACAAAGTCAAGTATGTGGCTGGACCACTCCATATTTAGTGACTCATATGCATCTATATGTCCTAAGAAGAAAAAGCAGTTTTACTAATAGAAAATGATTTTGTTTGTGTAAAACATCAGAGAAATACAGATTAATATATCAAATAGTATCTTCTCTGGAAAAAAGCACTGAAACTAAAATCAAATTGGAATTGTGTATGTGCTGTATAATAGAGACATACTGTGTTATCAGAATTTTCAGGTGTAAAAGACCATAATGTTTCCTAGTCAATATTAGACTATTGTTTATGAAAGCAGCTTATGCTGTGGTTCTTTCTTGTTGTTGTTGTTCCATCACATTTTTGAAATTTTGATAGAATAAAGTAAATTGTAAGAAAGGTTATAATAATCTTTACTATTAGACGCAAAATATATACACATTATGAATTGCAAATTTTATGCCTATATTGAGATTGACCTTATTTAAATGTTATTGACAAGAATTCTGTCAACTGTTGAAATGTTATGTACATTTTAATTTATAAGACCTTTGAGGACTTGGATAGTGTCTTTGAATCTCTAGCACAGTTGCTCACATAAAATTTTTTGTAAATATACACTTGTTCAATAAATGGATGCTTCTGGTCATAGATCCAAATGATAATTTTCAAATCAGATTTTCAAATTTTATGCTTAGGAAAATGGTATCTACATTTTTCTTCAACTGTTATTTTTAATTTACTAGAAAACAAAACATTTAAAATGCTTACATTATGTGATTCAATTTATCAGATGGGTTTGTGGTGTTTTCCAGACCAAATATTTAATTTCTTAAATTTGTTATTTTATAGGTATTTTTATTTTAATTTCAAAGAAGCACAAACGTGGAGAGTAGAAAACAAATTTTTCAATGACAGTAAATTCTTCTCAAGGTTAAATAACTCCCAAGCATTTAACCTCATACTTGAGTGAAACTCTCATAGCAAGTACCTTTGAAAAATGTGTCATAATCAACTGGTTTATCTCAGATATTCAACTATTGCTCCTCTAGTCTGTTTACTAATGAAGACTGATGTGTAGTTTTTTATTAGTGTTATTGTATTATTTAATCTCATTTAGTTTAAAAATATCTATCATCGTTTTAGCTGACATGTTTTGGTAAGGAAAAAATATGTATAAACTGTGTGAGACCAATCAAACCATGGCTGATGCAAACTCAACTGATTGTAAATAGCTCTGAATTTCAATCTATGTCCCTCTTGATACACTTTGGTTCATCATCAAGATAAAGTTTCTATACTTGCATGTGTGAAATACCCACAAATGTTAATGCTTATAAAATTGATTTCAGTTTCAGTCATTAGAAAGTCCCATTTGGATTTTTCTACAGAGAAAACAACATATGCCATAGCACTGTTTTCCTTGATTAGTCTGGCAACAGCCATACATTCATTCCTTATTTTTTTTTTTAACACACTTGTGGCTTCTTCAGAAATATTCAGTTGAGATATTCAAAGTCCCAGTAGAAGAAAAGTGTGTATATTTCAAATTTGTTTTCACAGAACTGCTTACAGTGGAGACAGTCTGTTTTCCCCTAAGATGTGATCAAAAACATTTTTCTTCCAACGGAATTTATAAGGATTTATTTTTAACAGTGACTTAATAATGTTTTCATATTATTCTGGGAATTAATTATAATTGGTTATAGTCTTCACTATTATTAACCCTTAAATCATCACTTTGAAACTTTTACATGACATGATTAACATTTGTATTTCAACTATGAGATAGGCCCAGACTGATGAAAAAATGACAGAAGATACTTGCAAATATTTGCCTATTAATAATTTTTTTATAGATGACACTGAGAACAACAACAATAACAATAAAATACACATCAGTCTTCATTAGTAAACAGACTAGGAAGACAAAAGTTTAATTCATCTGGGATAAACCAGTTGATTATGACTTATTTTTCAAGGGTAATTGGCTATGAGAGTTTCACTTTGCTGTTCTAAAACAATATAGTGATTATTGTGCACACCAAGTCATGGAAAACCATGAAAAAAAAAAGTTTTTTAAACTACACAAACAGATTATGCAAAGTTATTTTATTTATCTTAGGAACTTTAATTCTGTGTCTGTTTTAGATATGTATCACTAATGAGATATACAATGACTAAGGAAATAGATAACAAAAGGTAAAATATGCAAAATAAAGTATTTCTATTTCCATAAAGCCGTCATCAGTTTGGATTCCTTATTTGAAATCGACATATTTAAATTCAGCCCGTCTACTAGGAGTAAATTCGAAGATTATCTCTAAAAATAAACTTCCCTGCTCCTTTTAGTTGGGCCTACTATGTCTTAAACTCCCACAGAAGAGCTACTGCACTCTTAGGGTTTCTCTCTCTCTCTCTCATCCTCTCTTTCTCATTAATTTAAAAGTTCCTTGTTAATGCCTTATAAAATCATCCCCAAATCCCTAATGACCAGAAATAACATTTATTTAATCTATAAGCTTCTAAAGCAACTAACACAGAAATATTATATTATACATTTATAATATCTAGTGTGATAAAATAAGTAAATTTACAGATAAAAGTCTGTGCTAGAGAATAATAAAGACATTTTTAAAAATTAAAAGGGAATTTGAAGATCAACAGAATAACATTCTATAGAATTTACATAATTTCCCAAATGTGGATGGTAAACTAAAAGGTAAAGCATGAGAACATCTATTAATCTGGATGACTACATTGCTGACACTGTTCGTTATGGGTAAATGGTGAACATGATTTATGTGCTAAAGGGTGTTTTGTTATGTGAAACAAATATGAGAAAGGTTTTTCACATATTGTGGAAATAATGCAGCTTTAGTCTAGGTGTACATCAGCTGTTGCTACCATTATACATGAGCAAATGCGCTTTTTAAATGGAAAACACCCAAGTTAGAATTAACTTCAATTTTCAACCACAGAAAAAAGGTGGCTCCTTTTATCAATTCAATGGACTGTGCCAGAATCTGCAGCTGTCAGTATAAACTGTCTCACAAGACTGAATCTAAAATAATTCCATGCATCTGCAAAACACTCCAAGGCCTCAACCAC
The DNA here is from genome assembly GCA_004027715.1 of Plecturocebus donacophilus. NCBI lineage: Eukaryota > Metazoa > Chordata > Mammalia > Primates > Pitheciidae > Plecturocebus > Plecturocebus donacophilus. Next base: position 8,057 of record PVKP010017163.1, read on the forward strand.
GTAAGTGACATCACTAACTTTCTGTTAATTTTTTTTTTTTTTAACCATGGCAATGCTAAAGAAAAAGAAGTACAAAGAATGCAAGAGTATCAAAACCTAAAGGAATAAAATGGTAAACAAAAATTCAGAAAGGACAGTGATAGTTGACAATGGTTGATGGTTGATGTATGTGTGGATCGAAGGTGAGCCATCTGGAGGGTGTTGGTGGCAAGAGGCAGCCTTTACTGAGTTCTACATAGAGATTAATTAGGAAGCATATTGCCATGCCTTAAGCTTTGCTTTCAGAATAAAAACAGTACATGGGCTGCACACACACACACACACACACACACACACACACACACACGCACGAGTTGCACTTTGGTATAGATGAGAAAATTGATTTCAGGACACCTCTGTAGATGCCAAAATCTGTAGATGCTCAATCACCTTATAGAAAATAGCATAGTATTTGCATATAACCTATTCATATCCATCAGTATACTTTAAATCAACTCTAGAATACTCATAATAACTAAGACAATGTCAGTGTTATGTAAATAGTTATTGTACTGCATTTTTAGTGAATAATGACAAAAAATGTCTGTACATGTTCAGTACAGTGGCAACATTTTTTCTGAATATTTTTGAATTCAGGGATGTGGTTCCCACAGTTAGGAAAGACCAACTGTGTATGCGTTGAGTTTACTCTCTGTGTCTCTGACTTAACCCTAATGTTCAGGACCTCTGTCATCCAGAGAAATATATCAATATAAGTAGCTATTCCAAATTTGTGGGATTATATTCTAAGTCAAAATTTTGCCACTTTCTATCATCTATTCACATAATCTCAAGATGTGTATTAATAATGATAAAAATTAGAATAGCATTGAATTTGGGGTTATTTTATTACTATTATTTTTTTGAGACCGAGTCTCACTCTGTCATCCAGGCTGTAGTGCAGTGGCATGATCTCAGCTCACTGCAACCTCTACCTCCCAAGTTCAAGAGATTCTCCTGCCTCAGCCTCCTAAGTAGCAGGGATTACAGGCACATACCACCACACCCTGCTAATTTTTGTATTTATTAGTTGAGATGGGGTTTCACCATGTTCATGTTGGTCAAGCTAGTCTTGAACTCCTGACCTTGTGATCCACCCACCTTGGCCTCCCAAAGTGCTAGGATTACAAGCGTGAGCCACCACACTCAGCCCAGGGGACAATTACTTTTTAAAAAATAACAAAAATTGCAGACTCAGAAAGTCTATTTGAAAGTAGTCCATGCTGGGGGGGCAGAGAAACAGGAATACAGTCTTTTATATCTGACTCAGTATCACTGAACTCACCATATCTACATTTCTAAGTAAGCCAGAACACCAGATAATCTGATGAGCAATAGTCTATTATCAGATAGTCAGCACTACCTGCTGGAGATAAGGAACCCCAAAGAGTGGCCTTCCAAGAGGGGAAGCTGGAGCACCTCTAGGACAAGTGATGAACAAGGTACAGTTCATCCACACGGACCATTGACACTTCCAAGTTCACCATTAAGAATGATAAGTTTAAGGAAAAAACTGGGCACAGTGGGGCATGCCTACACTCCCAGCTACTCGGGAGGCTGAGGCAGGAAAATCCTTAATCCCAGCAGTTCTGGGCCGCAGTTCTCAATGCCAATTTGGTATTTTCACTATGTTTTGCATCATTATAGTGACCTCCTGGAAGGCGCATGGTGGGGGGCGGTGAAGTGGAGCAGGTCAAAATTCCTGTGCTAATCAAGAGTGGGATCATATTTGTGCACAGACACTGCTCTCCAGCCTCAGCAACATGGCCAGACCCCATCTCCCAAAAGAAGGAAAGAAAGAAAGCTTTTCACAAATTATTAAATTGTATAAAAAAACAATCAATGAATGTGAATGTAAAAGTGAAGAATTACACTCATAGATGTTTTTTTCCCTAAAAACAACGAGGAAAATATTGTTTTCTGTTGTTTCCCCAATTTTTTTTTAATCAACTACATTTTATACGTGAGCTTTACAATCAAACAATGTTGAGAAATAATATTTGTAACCAATTTTATTTAAATACATAAAAGTTGTTAACGGTATGTGAGAAAGACCACAAAACCACTTGGGAACAATGGCAGTTAACACAGCAATGCAGTGATTGGAACAGCTTTGGAACTCGGTGACTTGGATTCAAATCCTGACACTCCCATTACTCAGCTATCTGGAGATCTTTGGTAAGCAGTTTACTAGGGCTTTGGAGGGAACTGAATTAATTTAATACATCGGTTAAAAAAAAAATACCACCATACAAATTGGCCTACTTTACTTAGAAATAAATCAAAGCAGTTAACTTGAAATGTAAATTTTGGAATAAACACTAGAATAAAATTTTAAATTAAAACTGGTCCTGTAAATTTAAATATATTAGTGGATAATTTCAAGTATAAAAGAATGGTGCAAATATGAAAAAAATGTAGTTTTCATATCTGAGGGAAATTTTGTTAAAAAGTAATACCTGTAATAGAATGGCTCAGTGCACACAAATAAACTGATAAAGATTAAAATGTTAAAGAATAGAAAGTTGGAGAATAAAAATACCAAAAATTATGCCAAATTTCTCATAATAGAGGAAGTCTATTTTGCTTTTCTATATGAAAATGAGAAACATAAAAATGAAGAAAACCATTATCACTTTAAAAGTAGAGATAAATTCAAACAAAAGTAAGCTTTTTTATTAATATAAACATAAAATATGAAAATAACTAACAAACCATGAAATAAAACAAGCAAAAATGAAGTGAAAATGTAGTGAATTAAGACAAAAACAGTAACAATAAATCATGACAAATAATACAGCCCTATAAAAGGGAAAGGCAAAAAGTACACCTTCATTTAATTTGTATGGTACTTAGGTGAGGCATATAAATATAGGCTGGTGTAGAATGTTTGAAAGTAACAATATAAAATAAAAATAAAAAATATTGAAATGTATTAAACAAATACAAAAAGTGATATATCTGGATAGTCAAGTCAATAGAAAAAACACATTGAATTAAATATGACAATAAATGAATAATCTTTATTGTTATATAAGCAATATTTGAAACCTCCACAATGAATTAAAGGAGCATTATATATCTAGTAACACAGCATTATAATATATGATGCTATTAATATAAATACATTTTTATCTCCTATTAATTTAATTTTTTATAATATTTTAATACAAAGGATAGCAGTAGCATTGACAGATAAAGTTTAAAGAAAAGAATTTGAATGATGAAATCAACATTCCAGGCATGGTGGCTCACATCTTTAATCCAGCATTTTGGGAGGTCGAGGTGGGAGGATTCCTTGAAGCCAAGAGTTTGAGACTAGCCTGGGTAACAAAATGAGAATCTGTCTCTCCAAAAAGTACACGTAAAAAAAAAAAAAATTAGCTGGGCATGGTGGCATGCATCCCTGGTCACCGCTACTCAGGAGGCTGAGGTGGGAGGATCACTTGAGCCCAGGATTTGAAAGCTGAAGTGAGCTATGATCACACCACTGCACTCCAGCCTTGGTGACACAGTGAGACCTGGAGGCTGAATAAATAAATACATACATAAAAATAAATCAACATATTTGATACATTAGACCTTCAACTGTAAAACAGAATATCTCCTCTCCACACATTACTGTAACATTTATCAACGTTAGTCATTATCATAGCTTAAAGAAAACCCCAATGAGTTCTCAAACTTATAAATGTTAAAAAGAAAGATTTTTCATTATAATTTAGGAAGACATTCTGTAACCGGGTTTTTCTTGGATGCTGGTGATCATTGTGGGTTCTTGGCCTCCAATCTCTTAAGGAATAGGCGGTGGGGCCACTGCAGGTGGACCGTATGCTAGTAAAGTGAATATCGGACCCAAAACAGCGTAGCAGAAACGTGATTGTATTTAGGCAGAGAAAAGAGAAGGAAAGGAGAAGAGAAAGGCTTCCACGAAGAGTGTGGAAGAGGATTCCAGAGGGAAAATCCCGGAGGGAGCGCCCACCGTGTGGGACGGGATTCAGAGAGCTGGAAATCCGGCGCAGCTGAGGGAGCGGGACTTTTATCCTGGGAGAAACCCCCACCTTCTCCAAGACCCCGGGCCAATGAAAGGAGTTCCTTAGAACTTCCGCTGGAGTGATTGACTTTTAGTTTCCTCCCGCGCCCGCGAAATTCAAACATAAACCGTTGAATCTCCCGGATGGAGAGAGATGGGAGGGGGGCGAGGCGCCGGGAAATTCTTGCCGTTAAAGCTCCACCCCCTCATGGACCCGGAAAGAGAACGCACTCCCTCAAAACCATGTAGTAACAATAAGTGATGAAACAACCAAATAAAAATGAACATTAAAAATATCCTCATTAATAACTCTACTGTCAAAAATAAAAACATAGGGTTGGAACCTATGTAGATGAGACCGTTGTTTCACAGAAACTTGATTCCTTTTAGCCTTGGACATTCAGTTGGATTACATTTCTCTTCCTCCCTGGCAGCAGGATGTGACCTTGTACCTGAGTTGTGGCCATTGAAATATACGTCTAAATAATTTGGCTGTTTCTAGGTTTGGCCAATCAAAGCCTCCTAAGCAAAATCTTCTCCTTGCCATTAATCAGCTGAGATACTTTTGGGGGTAGAGTCACAGAGGAAAGGACCCTGGGCGCCCAAAAATAGCACGGTAAGGACTTTTAACAATATCTAATCTATGCCTTGCTACATTCATTCTTTTTCATTTGAAAATATTTGATCGACAGAGAAAAATTGCATATATTTAAGATGTGCAGTGTACCTATACATTTCATGTACCTGTACATTTGTGTACTGTTTTACAGTCAATTATGACATCTACTACTGCTTATAATTACAGGGTGTGTGTGTGTGTGTGTGCGCGTGCGTGTGTGTGTGCATATAAAATCTACTCTCTTAGCAAATTTCAAATAAACAATAGAGTTTTACGCTAAATCCCCAGAACTTAATCTTATAACTAAAACTACCATTCTACTTTCTACTTATTATGAGTTCAGCTTGTTAGATTCCACATTTAAATAATATTGTACAGTATTTGTCCTTTCGTTTTTTATTTATCTCACTTAGCAGAATGTTCTCCAGAGTTTGGATGATTTCCTTCTATTTCTGACTGAATAATATTTCATCATTTACATACCTTATATTTTCTTTATCCATTCATCTATTTCCTTGCCTCGTCTCAAAATACATCAGTGTCATCTATACCGAATAGTTTTTGAGACAGGTTACCTTTCTCCTTTAAAATATTCTTTCTGATAATCCCTGTAATGTTTTTGGGATATCTCACGATGTTTGCATTTATCATCAAGGCACAAAGAAATTGTGCAGATTGTACAAAGTTTGTACTTCCAGAGCCATCTGGAGAATATTTTCCATGTTAATTCTTTCTTTTTTTGCAATTTTTAATGGGCAATCAATGATATTGTTGTGTTTTTTTGTTCTGTGAAAATCTAGGCCTCATGACTAGCCATACGGTATTTTTTTTCTTGTTTTATGTCTTTCTTTTATCACATACTTCGCTTAATCATCACTGGCAATGGCATACTCACAGCACTTTCAACAGGCTGTATTATTTACACTGTGTCCTTCAGAATTCTTCCTACTGAATAATTTGTTTGATTCACATGGGCACATTTAATCATTTTTCCATCAGTGGAGTTTATTTTACTTTCAATACAATCCTAGTCGTGCACGTTTTAATAGCGCTTTCATCCCTGTCATTGCATCTGCATTTTAGAATTGGTGAAGTAAATAATTTTTGTAAAATCTCTCAAAACTGAACAAAACATAGCAAGCACTCCAAAGAATAACAACTAGATGCCTGGGATAAAAACGGCAATGACATATCACTAATATTTGTCAGTAGTGGATTGCACTGACACTATTTTGTTCTGGAATTTAGTTTGGTTTGAATGTAGAAGAGTCAGTGAAGTAAACATTTAGAAATCAGAGAACATCTGTTCTGTTATTTATGTTTCTGTCTACATTCTGTAATCTCTTTATTTCTTTTACTTGCCATTCATCCATCCACTTACCTATCTACCTGCTTATCTAACCTGAATGCTTTATTTCACCCGTTCTGATACAAAGTGTGGCCATATTAATGATAAATGATAATAACATAGTTAATGATAAATTATACTAATTCTGGACTTCTATCATTTATAACAATTCTGGACTTCTATCATTTGTTACAATATGAGGTTTATATCTTCATCTGTGTCCAACCAAAGAGCAAAACACAGACATACTGAAACATCATAGAAGCTCACCGTTTATGCGTATTACAGTTAGATTATAAAATAGCCTAAGAAAGTTACTGTGGCTTCACAGTGGCAAAGTGATTCATAAGGTTTAAAGAATCTTTTGATGGTGGGAAATAACACAGTGACACTTGGATAGAAGAGAGACAAATTTTTTTCTTTTTTTCTTTTAAGCTCCAAAAAATAGCAGATGACCAAGCAGGGCCACACAGAGTGCTACACCTGGGGACAGGGGACAGCAAGCTGGAGCCTCAGGGGGCAGGTCATCTGTGACAAGTGGTGTGCAATTAGGTAAGTATCAAGGGCTTCCTGTGATTGGCTAATGTGGATAATTTTGGCCGTCTCTGAGACATAAAGGCCGTCCCTAGCTATCTAGTACTTGGCTCAGGGGCAGTTAGAGTGGGTGTGTAGTAGCTCCGAGTGTGATAGCCCAATGAGGAAAGTGGTTAGTTCTGTGTTCCAGAGGGAGGACTGACCAACTTCCAGCTGGGTTAAGACAGCAAAATAAAAAAAATTTAAACAAGGATGAAATGCTTCTTGCCTATTCTTTTTTTGTTTTTGTTTTTTTCTTTTTCTTCCCTCCCTGCTGCCCCGCCCCACAGACAGGGCCCTGCGTTGTCACCCAGGCTGGAGTGCAGTGGCACGATCTTGGCTCACTGCCATCTCTGCCTCCTGGGTTCAAGCAATTCTCCTGCCCCAGCCTCCCGAGTAGCTGGGACTACAGGCACATGTCACCACACCAGGCTAACGTTTGTATTTTCAGCAGAGTCGAGGTTTCACCATGTTGGCTGATCTCCAACTCCTGACCTCCGCCTCCCACAGTGCTGGCCACCACCTCCATTGCCTATTCTTCTGATAATATAGTTCTCTTGTGTGCATTACCCAAAGTTATTCCATCACCATTATCCACTTTCCAGTATGCAGGAAATGGAAAGAGGAAAAGGGAGGACACGGCTTCTTTGATAGACATGGTCTAGAAGCTCATCACTTTTTCCCACAACGTATTTCATAGTTACTGATCACATGTTCAGATCAAACTATCAGGATTCTAGAATCTAATCTCATTATGAATATTTATATATCCACTTCAAAATGCTATTGATATCAAAAAGTAAAAAGACATGATGGAGGACTAGTAGCAGTTTTTACCAGAACTGGTGACAATTAATGAAGAGAAGTAATGCTTGTAGTAAAAATCATTGAGCCATAGAGCTTGACTGGTCAAAGAGAATGTCTCAAGATTGTGGGTTGAGCATTCAGATGAACAGCAGAGTTGTACTGAGATGGAAAACCTAGCATAGAAACAGATCTGTGAGTGAGATTTGAGTAATGCTATTAAGATAAGGAGTAGCACATTAGGACCTTACAAAGTGGAATAAATAAAATCTGCTAAAAAGTAACTTGAGTAAATGAAGAAATTATTTTTTTATTGATACATAATAATAGAACATATTTATTTGATATTTGAATACATGAATACATGGTATAATGATCAAATCAGGCTATTTAGGACATCCATCACTTTTGATGCTAGGGCTTATCACTTCTACCTAACTGCATGTTTGTGCTTCCTAATCAAGCTCTCTTTCACCCCCGCCTTCACCCACTTTCCCCAGTCTCTGTTATCTATCATTGCTATTCTCTGTCTCCATGAGATCAACTTTTTGAGCTTCCGCACATGAGTGAGACATGCAGTTTTATTTTCTGTTTCTGGCATAGTATACTCAACATAATGACCTCCAGTTCCATCTTATTTTACAAATGACATGATTTCAATTTTTTTTTTATGGCCAGATACTCTTCCCCTGTATATACACCAAATGTTCTTTATCCATTCGTCAGTTGGCACTTAGGTTTATCCTGTATCTTTGCTATTGTGAATAGTGCCGCAATAAACATGTAAGTGCAGGTATCCCTTTTATATACAGATTTATTTTCTTGTGGATAAATCCCCAGTAGTGGGATTGCTGAATCATATGGCATTTCTAATTTTAGTTTTTGAAAAATCACCTCACTGTTTTCCATATTAGTTGTACTAATCTACATTCCCACCAAGAGTGTGTAAAAGTTCTCTTTTCCACACATTCTCAACACTGTCTTTTGTTTTTTTGTCTTTTTAATAATAGTCATTCTAACTGGGGTAAGATAACATCTCATTGTGGTTTTGATTTCCATACCTGATGATTGTATTGATATGTTGAGTACTTTTCTCATATATCTGTTGGCCACATGTATGTCTTCTTTTGAAAAAACGTCTATTCATGTCAGCCCATTTTTTAATGGAATTATTTGTTTTTGTATTGAGTTGTTTGAGTTCCTTGTATATTCTAGGTATCAGTGTCTTCTGATATGAGTAGTTTATAAATATTTTTCCCCATTCAATTGGTTTTCTCTTCACTCTGGTGATTGTTTTCTTAGCTCTTTTAGTTTAGTATAATCCTTTTTATTATAGTCTATTTAATTAATTAATTTATTTATTTATTAATGTTTATTTTATTATGGTCCCTTGTGCTTTTGAGGTCTTAACCATGAAATCATTCCCTAAACTGATGTCTGGAAGTATTTTCCTAGGTGGCTTTTTTTTTTTTGTACTAGTTTTATAGTTTTGGCTCTTATATTTAAATCTTTAATCCATCTTGAATTGATTATTGTATTTCGAGAGAGAAAGGAAACAAGTTTCATTCCTCTGAACATTAAATTTTCCCACCACTATTAAAGAAGGTGTGTCTTTTCCCCAATGTATGCTTTTGGAGTCTTTGTTAAAAATCAATTGGCTGTAAATATGTGGATTTATTTCTGAACTCTCTATTCTGTTCCATTCATCTTTGTGTCTGTTTTATACCAATACCATGCTGTTTTGTTACTATAGTCTTGCAGTGTATTTTGATGTCAGGTAGTCTGATGCCTCTAGCTTTGTTTCTTTGCTCTGGATTGCTTTATTTAAAATCTTTTTGGGTTGTTTACATTGATATCTGTATATCTGGTATAAAAGTCACTTCTTCTTACTATGAATTGGCGTTCATAGGGAAAGACTTTTTCCTATAGAGGTATTGATAGTGTTGGTTGGGTACACTGCTTTGACTTTGAGTCTGGGTGGGCACAGTAGTGTAGTCTATGTATAATCTCTTTGGCCATAATTAGTGTCAGTGGTATTTGTTAGATTTTTAGTGACTTAGGCTGTAGCTGTAGTACAGTCTATAGCAAGGCTTTGCTGGGGACAGGGATTCCAGGCAGGCTGGCCATTGGGCACCAGTTTGGAAGCAGTAAATTGGGCATACTTTCTCTGTGCCTTCAGGAGGTGTATTCAGGCACCAACGGTGGCAGCTCTGGTAGGTCAACCACTGGGTCTCCAACAGTGGGCTTGGGTGCTGCCCGTGGCAGAAGCAGGCCAGTTGAGCAGGCTTCCAACACACAAACTGCATGTGTGGCATTGACAGTGGCAACAGCAATGGCAAACTAACCCTTGGCTCCCTGAGTGGTGCATGCAGGTAGCAGGGGGTGGTGGAAGTTGACTGAGTGGGCCATTACCTAGGTCCCCAGATGGTGCAATTGAGTGGGTGCCTGCAGTGGCAGTAGCAGATTGTGCTGGCTGGGCTCTGGGGCCCTGGGAGTTATGTGTGGGCACCAGCAGTACACGAGGTGGGCCCATACTTATGCTTCTAAGTGGCATACGTGTGTGTCAGTGCTGGCAGGCAGGACAGGCCCCTGGATAGTGTGTATGGTAGTGGCACTGGGTAGGGGAGGCCATCCTCATGCCTCAGATAATGTGAGCAAGCACGATTGGTGACAGTTAAGGCAGGTCTGTCCCCAGACTCCTTCACAGTGAGCACAAGTAGTGGTGTCAGGTAAAATGGGCCCAACTTCTAACTGAATTATAGTATTACCTTCACTTATGAATATAGGGGGGAAATCACAGTAGTAGCAGAAACTTTGGCTTTATGAGTAACAGAAATCACTGTTATTTTCATATCGGATATCATATATGTCAATATAGCAAATATGTTCATCCTGACTTTGAAATTATTTTATTATTAAACTTGCCACTAATTCTTGTTTTGAATGCATTTAGAAAGACGCACTTCTATTACTAAATCATATTTAAACATTTTGACATTTATATTTTAGTATACTTGGTTTTCTTTGGAAACCTCTACATTTTATTTTATGGATTTAAAATAAATACAGGCACTCAAAGAAGTTTATCCTGCTTTAGAAGACTGCCAAAAGAATGTATTACCCACCAAATGATTGAGAACTCCTCATTTAAACAAATCTACTAAAAATGGACTAATGAGCAGAGAACAATGCATTGTTTTTTATTTTTGTGTTTGTGTGTTTTCTAAAATAAACTTTTCAATCGTGGTATACTATTTTTTGATACAGCATTTGACAAAATTCATGGTAAATATTTTGTGAAAAATGTTGCTCACAAATGTTCATATACCTACTCACCCTGAATTTCTTATTTCTTCCAAAATACTACTTTATAAGAATTATAATCTCTTCTCCTCCAGATTACATTGGATAGTCTAACTTATTTAGGTGATATTAAATTCCAGAAGATGAGCCCCATTTCCTACACCATTGCTTCCCTAAGGTTAAAACAATAGTTAACTCTTTTCTCTGGGGGATATATTTTGAGATCCACACTTGATGTCTAAAACTGTGAATAGTACTAAACCCCACATACATTGCTGTTTGTTTTTATATATAAATATCTATGATGAAGTTTAATTTATAAATTAGATCTGAGTAAGAGATTACCAATAACTAATAATAAAATATAACAATTATAATAACATAATGTAATAAACGTTATGTGAATGTGGTCTCTTTTTTCTCTCTCTCAGAATATCTTACTGTACTGTACTCACCTATTTTCAGACAATCTTTAATCATAAGTCACTGAAACTATGGAAAGACACATTGCAAATAAGGGAAACTATGGTATATAACTTGAACACTAACCCCCAAATTAGGTTTCTCAGAGGATAAGCAGAGTTTCCACATTGCAAAATGTTATAAAATGAGTTGCAAGCTGTAATAAAGTACTATGTAAATTTTCAAAAATATTTCCCTTCATTAGAATGTGAGTATTAAAACATTACTAAATTGAATATATATGAGAGTATGTCTTTCTTTTCCATTTATACACTGATTAAAATAAAAATAATACATATTCAGAACTACATTTTAAATATAAAAGTCACTGTTAGAATTCCTTTTTAAAATATATTCTTTCACTTAAACCAGTGGTTCCTAAATAGGGGTGACTTTGCCCCCACTCAGGGCATATTTATAATACTTGCAGACATTTTTGGTTGTTATGATGCGAAGTGATATTATTGGTATCTAGGGGTAGAAGTCAGGGATGATGTTAAATATTCTATAATGCACAGAAGAGTATCCTAGAATAAATAACCTGGCAAAAAGATCAATAGGATAGAGGTTGAGACACTCTGGTTCAGATGTTTAAATCAACATAATGTTAAGTAAATCAATCAGAAAAGAAATCCCAATAAATTGACACATAGTCCCTCATCTGGAAATTCTTTGTCCCCTGAATTTGGTAAATCAAATTTGGTAAATCAGTATTTCCCTCTCTAATGCCAAACCAGCATATAAACTAACCTGATGTAGCTCCCATAAAGAAATATTTTCATCTGTTATATGGCTTCCTCAAATTGCCACACGATGTTATACCTATCATTGTCTTAAAACAGTTGTGCATCCCGCTGTCTTTATTCAATTCCTTTTTATTCACATCTAAACTGTCTGCAATTCTAGATTAAACCCCAATATCAAAAAATTCTTTTATTGATAATAGTGGGATTCTTTTACTAAATTTGAGGGACATTTTAAAATATATTCATTTTCCTGACCACCTAGCAGATTGGCATTGCTTATCATGACCACACTATGTTTACTATGAAGTATTTTGTTATTTATCGTTAAGATAAGGTGTTACACCTTCCTAATTTTCCTTCCTCTCACTTACATAATCTTTTTCAGCCTCCTCATCCATGTCCTCTTTCTTGTTGAACAAATAAAATGATTTAGACAGGAACTCAATGCATGCCTCTACTTTTCCTATTCTGCATATAGCATTAGGCAATTTCTTACTGTTACAATATTTCTTACTCTAGGTCTGTCATATATCATCACCAGAAGAATGATTCTCAAATTCTACCTTCACCTTATTTTCTGTTTTAAGAAAGAGACCTGATTATTCAATAACCTACTTACTAATATGATATGCATGTATCCCACACATTACCACATGGGACCCTTGGTTTACCATGCAAAACTCACACCTCTGCCTTTGTTTTGTATCTCAGTAAATGACGTTCTAAGCTGATTAGTGATTGAAAGCAAACATGTGAGAGTTTATTTTGAGACCCAGTCAATTTATTTCTCTCCTTCATTCTCATATCTAATCAATCACTAAGTACTACGAATTAGACTTGTAATATTCTCTCAACTCTGTGCAATTTCCTACATTTACCTTTGCCATTATTCCCTTACTGCCCATCTTCATGTTTAACCTAGATTTCTGTAAAATCCTCTGAGGGCTCTCTTTTCCTTCTCTCTACTTAAAAACTTTAATTGTCCTGTATAAATCTCGTGGTAAATGCCTTACCCTGGTTTACAGAACCCTACATAATAAAGCACCTGATAGCCTTTGTGGTTTGGAATTTATCACCCACCCCACCAACCCTCGTACCTCACTCTGCCACCTACTGATCTACTTTGATTTCCTGATGGAGGATTAAACCCATATTCAGATTACAAACACTTGATTCAATTATCATGGAACATTTTTCCTCCTTTTTCTAGCTAACTTCAAGTCATTCTTTAAGACCCAATATAAGTTTAAATTGTTTCAGAAAACATACTGTAATCCTACCACCTGAACTACAACTTCAGCATTCATACTGCTACGTATCCAAAACACCTCTGCTTCTCGCATCTTAATTATTATCATACTGATAAATATGTTTGTTTATATCAAACACTAGCTTAGAATAGTTGGGATCACGTATGTGGTTCACTCTCTTGTTCTCAATATATAATACAGTTTATTTTCCCACCAAAAATCTCTTCAAAACAAATTTTAATTTTAACCTTATTTATAAAATGTTTATCAGATAATTTCAATCCAAAATGATATATCTTGATGTGAATTCATAGCACAAATAATTTTTTTCCACATTTGCTCAACCCAATTGATGATGTTCTATATAAAATAAAAAATAGAAAAAGTTATAACATCCTATTTGAATTTATAAAAATTTATATATTTTTTTCAGGTATATTATCTAAAACTTATTTCTTGTTGAGAAAATGATAAAAATAAAATGAATTTATCAGCTGTTTAATGGATTTGATCAAAAATATGCCTAATGGGGAAAACTGAGAGAGGTGATTAGTAATTATGAATTCTTTTTCTATCCTTCCTAAGATTTATAAAACACATTGATTTTTGTTAAGTTCTTTTTTTGTATTTCACATATATATATCACACAGTTTATGATTAGAAGTCAGATATGAGGAAAGATGAAGAAAAACTTGAGAAATTAGAATGACTGTTCCAAAAACATGAGAAAAAAATAATAAGTTATCTGTGAGCTTATTAATACTTGCACAAAGAAATAGGAATAAGAATACCACAGCTCCTGCAGACATAGAGATTTTGAATTTTTATTTTTCTATGAACATTTAATTGTGTTGTACAAAAATTCAGTTTAGCAAATGAAGTCACAGAATTGCTGAATTAAATAAAAATAAATCAGGATTTGAATTTCATGTACAAAAATAACACAATTGTTTCTATATCACATTTTATAAAAAAGTATTTTTATATTACATATAGTAAAGTGAAAAATCATTAGCATAGTGCTTAAATAATTTCTGAATGAAAATTTTTGTTCTAGGACAATCTCAGATTTTCAGAAAAGTTGCTAAGATTGTTCAGAATGTTTTTGTGTGTTTTTCACCAAAGTGGTACATTTGTTAATACTGACATCTCATTGTCACCTGAAGTCCAAAGTTTACATTAGGATTCCCTCTTGGTGTTGTGCATTCTGTAAGTCTGGACATATTTACAATGACACATATCTACCATTATGATAACATACAGAGTAGTTTTACAATTTTGTTTTTTAATGTCATATAATTGGAATCATGCAATATGTAACGTTTCCTTACTGGCTTCTGTCACCTAGTAATATGCATTTGTTTACTCCATGTCTTTTAATGCCTTAATAGTACATTTTGCTTTTAAAACTGAATGATAATTCCATTGTCTGGATGTACTACAGTTTATTTATCAATTCATCTACCAAAGGAAATCTTGGCTGCTTTCAAGTTTTCACAATCATGACTAAAGATGCTGTAAGCATCTATGTGCAGGTTTTGGGTGGACATGTGTTTTTAACTCTGCTGACTAAATGCTAAGAAAAATGATAATTTTAGGGATTGTTTTTCCTTTTAATTTTCAGGATCTTGAATCATTTATTCTTACTTTGTTCTTGTTCACTGTTTGAATTTCTAAGAGCTCTTTCCTTTTACTCTTTTTTCTACCATCTTCTTTTCCTAACAGTTGCTTTTCCAAATTGCTTTCTTGTGGCCCAGCCATAATTTTGCTCTCTTTTCTGTAATAGTGCTCTAACTTTCCATTTTTTTAGTGTTTTTATAATGTAGTAAATTTGCTCTGTCTTGAGTGATTTTAGTTCACATGTAGACTTTGCATTTTAATTTCTGTACAATTTCTGCACCCAGTTACTATTATAAAGACTTAAAAAGAGACTACCAGGAATATATCTACAGAAAACAGTTGTTTATTATTCTTGTTACAGGTGACTGTGTGCTTTCAATGTTCTGTTTTTTAGTTTTGCTGAAGATTTACTACTAATTTTATTTGCCACTGATACACATATTTTGGAGGACATGTTGGATTATTTGGAATTGACAGCTGCCAAAATTTTGGCAAAATGAAAATTTTCAAGGGTTCGTTTTTTTTTAATTGTTAGAAAATATATTAAAAAGCCATATTTTCCACATATTCAAATCTCTATGATTCTTTGCTGCACAGATGAATTTCCATCTGGAATTATTTCTGCTCAGCCTTAAGAACTTTCTTTAGCTGCAGGAACACATCTACGGTTTTAAAAAAGGATCTTATTTCATTTAAAATTTTTTTTGTTTTGCCTTGAAATTTGAAAAGTATTTATTCTGTTTTTAAAATTCTATAATGGCAGCTCTTGTTTATTCTTTCACCTGTTTAAACATATCATTCCATGTGTTTTGATCTCTTTTGGGCCTTCTGTAAGTGAGCTATAATTCTGTCATTTTTGTTGTTCTTGTCTACATAAAGTGTATAATTTTCTGTGACTTTTAAAATAAGATTTTGTCTTTATATGTTTTTCAGCATTGCTAGTTATGATATGCTCAACTGCTTTTATTTATTTATTTAGATTATTTTGAGATGGATTTTTACTCTTGTCGCCCAGTCTGGAGTGCAATGGTGCAATCTCAGCTCACTGCAAACTCTGCCTCCTGGATTCAAGTGATTCTTCTTGACTCAGCCTCTCAAGTAGCTGAGATTACAGTTGTGTGCCTCCATCCAGCCTAATTTTTGTATTTTTACTAGAGACAGGGTTTCACCGTGTTGGCCAGGCTGGTCTTAAACTCCTGACCTCAGGTTATCTGCCTGCCTCCACTGCCCAAAGTGCTGGGATTACAGGCATGAGCCACCATATCCTGACACCTTTGCTCAATTTTTATGCTTTATGTTTTATTTATGATTTGCTTATATTTTTAAATAGGTATATACCAAAGGATTTCTATACTTGAATAAATTACTTCATCCCGTTCTGAGTTTAATAGGTATGTGATATCTATTTGCCTTCTTAGCTGTAATAGTCTAACCTTAAAAATCTGAAGACTATAGAATAAAATAAAAAGTTAAGTACCTGGAAAAATATGTACAAGATATTGGGGAGTAAAGTAAGACAGAATAGAGTATTCAAAAAATTTATATAAATGTGATTGTTGTAGTATTAATGAAAAAAGATTGATAGTGTTTTATCCTACAACTTGTCATTAGATATGTAGTACTTATTTGTTTTATTCTCCTCTATTATTTTAATGTTCGATTTCTGTGAAAATAGCATTTTAGATTGCCGTAATTATCAGTTTTTATAACTCCATTAGTTCTCATGCCTGATGTACTAAATTAACACAAACTGAATGCTTGGAATAAAATAAAATTTTATATTTTCACTGTTCTAAAATGAAACTTGAAGTTAAGTTTTTGGCAGAGTGGACTTCTTCTGGAGGCTCTGGGAAATAATTTCTTCCATGAATCTCTACAGTCTCTGGTGAGTACTGGCAAGTTTTGTTGTTCTTTGGCTTACAGCTGCATGACTCTAATCTTTGCAACCTTCTTCACATGGCCTAGTCATCCTTGCAGGTTTCCCCTCTTTTCTGCTTATGAGGACACTTATTTTTGGATTTGGGGTTCACCTGATTAATCCAAGATGGTCTAATCTTGAGATGCTTTACTTAGTTACATCGTGCATATCTTTTATACAAATAGCATCACATTAACAGATACAAGGGGTTGTGATTTAGACATACTCTGTCATTCATAATAAAACCCATACAATGACCCAAATAGTTACTCCATTAGGATTTTAGACATATATACTCTTGCAGAGAGAGGCAGTCATAGTTCAGGATACACATAGCTTATAATAGTTTAAGAAGTCCTTATCAAGACACTGATTTAAATGCTAATGTTTCCTGTTCTGGCATGAGCTGAGTCCCACGCTACACAAGGGTTCAAAGACCTAAGAGGAAACAGTGAGGTATAAAGAAAAACACAAAGATGGACATTGAGAAAAGCGGGTCCAGGCGGTCCGGGAAAGTGAAAGTATCAGTTTCTCCAGCCCCATCCTGCCTCAGAGTACTTTATTTTATATGTTCACAAAGCACATAGCAGAGGGAGAGTGCAGTTATCCAGAACAGCCTGTAGTTATAATTCTCATACTTCAGTTAACATCCCTCAGCTAACAACTGTCTTGCAGCAAGGTCAGTGAAAGCTGGTTATCTTTCCCTAGGTCCGACTGCTTTTCTCCAAGACATACACATTCCCTATTATGGTTTGGCTTTTCTTGGCGTTCACCCAAAGGTCACAGCAGCCTTGCTGCTAATCCCCCCAGAGGGGATGAGCTACTCTGGCTCTCTACATCCTATCACATTGTGCAAAAGCAATTCATTTTTTTCTCAGAATGAAAATTCAGTAAATACTATGATTCTGTTACATTAGCTTTTCCACCTAGCAGGAATATGTCAACTGACTATCTTGCATGATTAGCTTTCCATTTATGTGTACATCTATTCTGCTTTTTGAAAATATTCTACGTTGTGGTACTCAATAAAAGAATACAGACTTCTGCAGGTAGAAACCAAAGTATTCTTTTTTATGGCTGCATAGTATTCCATGGTATATATGTACCACGTTTTCTTTATCCAGTCTGTCATTGATGGGCATTTGGTAGATTCTAAGTCTTTGCTATTGTGAACAGTGCCACAATAAACATATGTGCGCATGTGTCTTTCTAATAGAATGTTTTATAATCTTTTGGATATATACTCAGTAATGGGATTACTGGGTTAAATGTATTTCTGTTTCTAGATCCTTGAGGAATCAGCACACTGTCTTCCACAATGGTTGAACTAATTTATACTCTCACCAACAGTGTAAAAGCATTCCTATTTCTCCACATCCTCTCCAGCATCTGTTGTTTCTGGATTTTTTAATGATCACCATTCTACCTGGCGTGAGATGGTATCTCAATGAGGTTTTGATTTGCGTTTCTCTAATGACCAGTGATGATCTTATTTTCATATGTTGGCTGCATAAATGTCTGCTTTTGAAAAGTGTCTTTTCATATCCTTTGCCCACTTTTTGATGGGGTTGTTTGGTTTTTCTTGTAAATCTGTTTAAGTTCTTTGTAGATTCTGAATATTAGCCCTTTGTCGTGTAGGTAGATTGGGAAAATCTTTGCCCATTTTGTTGGTTGCCAGTTCACTCTAATGATAGTTTCTTTTGGTGTGCGGAAGCTTTAAGTTTAATTAGATACTATTTTGGCTTTTGTTGCCATGGCTTTTAGTGTTTTAGTCATGAAGTCCTTGACAATGCCTATCTCCTGAAAGGACGAGTTCATGTCCTTTGCAGGGACATGTATGCAGCTGGAAACCATCATTCTCAGCAACCTGACACAAGAACAGTAAACCAAACACTGCATGTTCTCACTCACAAGTGAGTATTGAACAATGAAAACACATGGAAACAGGGAGGGGAATATCACACACAGGGGCCTGTTTGGGGGTGGGGGGGCTAGGGGAAGGATAGCAGGGTGTGGGGGGATTGGGAAGGGATAGCATTAGGAGAAATACCTAATGTAGATGAGGGGGTAATGGATGCAGCAAACCAACATGGCACATGTATAACTATGTAATCAATCTGCACGTTCTGCACATGTACCCCAGAACTTAAAGTATAATAAAAAAATTTTAAAAGAAAAAAGAAAACAAGATATTTGTGAAGCTGATCAAGTGTAATGATGAAAGATGGTGAACCAATTCTTATTTTATAATCTCTTTTTTGACTATGGGTAAAATAAAAGTTCTATAAGCTGGTATAGAATATTTACTATATTTTGCAGGAAAGAACACTAAACAAAGTTATTGGCTTTCAATTGACATCATACCTAAGTGTGTAGTAGGAAATTCTAATTTTCTAAATAACCAGTTGCTTCAATATAGTGAATACATAGTAATATAGAGAATTCTACAAGTATTTATCTATCGTTATTTTTAAAAATGTTTTGTTATAAATTTGTAGATCAGAAAAATTAGAGTGATGGTTGTCATGAGAACATAAAACACATTCTTTGGACAGATAGTGATGCTTTTCCATGGCCCCAGAAAAGGCAAATCTAAATTGATAATGAGCATCTCCTCCAATTAGAAAAAAATACGAATCTTTTCATGGTAGAAAGCATCTGATGTATTCAATGTCCTGTCAATAATTATCTGATCCCTCAGCTTATGTTGCTATATATTTTGTCTTTCTTTTGGATAAATTACAGACTTTATACTCATTATCTCCATGTTAGCCTTGGTGAAGGAAGATACTTATTATCAAGCACGCACATAATCTCTGTTTTTCACATATGACCAAATCTTCAAAAGCAAATGCAAGCCTAGAACTTTTGCATTCATTCAGTAAATTTATAGGAGCAGCATAAACAATTTTGTATACATTGGTTCCCAACTCTCAACTTTTCCCAAGCAATGCATTTTTAACTTAATGATAGTGGGATCAAAGCATAGAAAGCCATATTACTTTGAAGAACTCAATTTAATCAATATAATTTATCTCTGGAAGACTCACTGAAGCATTATACACTCATATTATGTTAAGATTTTCTCCCACCCTATGATTTTTATTGAGACAACTATAATGTCTTTCTTTCTTTCCTTTCTTTCTTTCTTTCTTTCCTTTCTTTCTTTCTTTCCTTTCTTTCCTTCTTCCTTTCTTTCTTATTTTTGCTGTCCATGAAATCCTGAATTATTAATTTTCCTATGACAGAAATTACATCACAGAACTCATATCTGTTGTAGTCAGGTCAAATCTCTGCTCCCACCAAAGAATATCCATGCCTAATTCCTGGAATTTGTGAAATGTTACATTGTATGGCCAACAGAACTTAATAGACACAGTTATGATTATAAAAGTTCAGGGAAAAAAAATTAGCCTGAATTTCTTATGTACCCACTATATGGAACCACTATTATCACAAGAGCCTTTAACAAAGAACATTGATTGTCTGGCTGGAAGCAAAAAGAAAAAAAATGCAACTCAAGTCAGAGAGAGTCGAAGCATGAGGATAATTGAACACACTGTTGCTGATTTGAACATGGAGAAGATGGTGTAAGGAGGAGTATAAGCCACCTTAAGGAAGTGAGAGATACTCAGAAGTGACAGCCAGCAGGGAAATGGGGACATCAGCTCCACAATCACAAAGAACTGAATTTTGCTAACAAATTATCTTAGAAACAGATTTTACCCTGGAGGCTACAGATACAAGTCCAGGACAGCTAGCATTTTGATTTCTGCCTTCTGAATCATGAAGCAGAGAAAACAATAGAGTAAACCCAAACTTCTAACCTATAGAACTGTAAGTATTTGTTATATTAAGATACTAAATTAGTGATAATTTGTTATAGTAGCAATAGATAACTGATACAGTCATATAATCTTGTGGTGACATAGTGAATCCTACTTCTTTGCAAGTGTGTTAAAGTAAAGCATTTCTGGTCATATTTTTTTGTTTCGTTTTGCTTATTTTAATATTTAAAAATAGACACTCATTAGCTACAAAACTCCACTTTATTTATCAAGTTTTGCTCTGATATGAACCACAAAAAGACTACCTCTGAGCAACAGCTACACTTTGCAGTGACTATAAGATTAAACTTACAAAAATTGTAATTTTTATTTTTTGTTAAGAAATAGAGTTAAATGTGGATACTTATTTTTAATCAAGACCCATGAATCCATTTTGGAGGATGGAGCTCAATTATTTACATTCTCAATCATATAGTATTAATTTGAGTTTATTATTTTAAAACAGAAGAAGATTTTTTAAATTTAATATAGGTTTATATGGTGTTTCTTGTCAAAGTATTCCTTAATTTTATGACCCAGAGAAATAATAAATGAGTTTATCTTGTTGCTATAGGTATTTAATTATATGCTTCAATAACGAAGAAACAATTATTTCAAATAGAATATGAAATTATACTTTGTCATAAGTCAAGGTATCTCCTGATCTTTACAAAACTCCACACTGACAGCTAGGCCATGTTGGTATACTCTGTCAACTAGAGTAAGTATGAATCAATGTTACTACCTAAAGATTGCAAGAGCTTGTTTTACTTGTAAAATAGCCACATTCTGTTTGACTAATCTAATAGAGATAGTATCAGTATATACAGAAATATATAGCCTTCTGCATGCTTACTTCAGTCTCATTAATTCATGAATTGAAGGGTATGTTAAGACTCAGATCAAATAAGATTATTATGTAGGCTTAATGTGTCATTAGAATATTCATTGTTATACACACCAGGATGAACTTTAGATCATTTCTGAATATTTTGTTACTGAAGTCACACTGATGTATTAGCTAATATCAAAAATCACAAGAATCAGACTATTCTGAGTTCGTACTGTTTTCCTGTTGTTCTTTATGGGGCTCTATCACTTCAGAGAAAAGGAGACCAACTCCAATTTAATGCCCCCAATTATAATTTCTAACCATTGAATTACAATCCACAGTTGTAATCATCACCACATTTCTGAAGGCTTTTATGAAAGGAATGCTCAATGGTTCCTGTAAAGAGTCTTCATGAGCAACATATTTCAACATTCTTACTAAAGAATTCAATAAAAATTGGTATAGTAATTTCATTAATCATGTGCCACTCTTAAGGTTATACTTTGGTGAAATTATAGTAAATCATTAGAAACAAACCCAGCTAAAAGAGACTCACACCACATTGTTTGTGACTACACACATAAATACAAATTTTATCCTAATAGAAAGTGAAATCCTTTACTATTTTAGAATCCATACTTGCACATATATTAAAAAATTAGTAAACTTTTGCAATTGTATTTTGTCTAATACTTATCCTTCAATGTTGAACATTATCAATAGCTCTATGGTTAAATAGGTGTCTGATTCTAGTTTTATCATTAGAGAGATTACAGATTGTGGTACTGTGGAAAAGGAAAATCTTCTTTCAATTAAGTTATGGCATTTTTATTCATATTGCCCAGAATAGTTCAGTGGGAACTGGGATTCAGAACAACTTCTGTATTCCTTTCTATTTAAGTAATTATTATAGGAGGTCTCTCTCTTATTTACATGATTATTATAAGGATTTTTTACTATTATTTTACATAACTGCTTGGCTGTAAATGTGACTTCAACTTTTCTTCTTAACCCTTGAAATAAAACTGATACTTTATTTCCAGCTATTTCAACCCAGTGGCGGTAACAAGTAATGCATTCTTTTAGAAGTACCCTAGAAAACCATTGGGATTTAGTCAGGATTCATTTAAGAATATAAGAATTTCAGACCACCATTCTCATTGTTAAGCTATCCAATGCCTTTGAAATTTCTCAATTCATGTTGAAGTTTCTGATTTCTACATGATCTCTTCTACCACAACTAACACAGAATTTCATTCAAACCTTGACTTCAATGCACACATTAATTCTAGATGGGCACAGAGATGCTTACTAACTGACTCATATTTTCAGTCTAGATTTTTGACTAGGTCTGATAAATACTTCTGCATTGCCACCATTTCCAGGACTTTGTTTTTATACTACTAAGTGCTCTTTGTTAACAATAGCAACAACAAAACCCAGATGCCACATTTTGACTCTAATAGAAAAAAATATATTTTAAAGATATTGTACAGAGCAAAATATAGTGGTTTGAAATAAATGAGAATTCAAAAATAAGTATATGTATGGGCACCATAATGAAAAAACGTCAATATTAGACCAGATTGTCAGAAACACTAGTCATAGAAATAATCTGAGAAATATCAAAGTTTTTCTTTTTTTAATAAAAGGGAGGGAAATGAATGACAGTGGGAATAGTGGAGTAAGAATCTTGGAACATTCAACATTCAACAAAAGCAACAAAAATGCTAGAAAATTGCCACTCTGAAAGCTTTTTACTTTCAGATTTTTAGAAATTAAGCAAGGTTTACAATCATCTAAGGATTGTTTGTTTAAAAAATGACTTTAAGTAAGAAAAGTATACTTTGTGGCAGGTTAATCTGCCGTATTACCATCATCCTCTCACTTAGACACTTTGTAGCCTTAAAAACCAAAAATTTGACAACCATAATATTCGGTAAAATCCAGAAACCTGGCAGACACTGGAAAACACAACATGGGGTTGGAGCGATACAAAAGTCCTGAATGCAGAGAACAGTCATCCAACCTGCCTGGCAATCCTCTGAAAAGCTGCACTCACAAATTGACTTGATTCAGAGCTCACTTATTGTGAACACATTTTCCCCAAGGCACCTGTCAAAAATAATCAGTGAAAACTGCTGAACACCACAGCTGCCTAAATACATAGTAAAAGTGAGGACAAACAAAAGATAAAATATTCAAAAGGAAAATTTATAGAATAAAATATTCACAGGGACATTTTTTAAACTGACATATTTCTAAAAATCTAAAATGTTAAACATGAGTGCAGGGCTGTGTGAATGCTCTGGAGAGTCCTTTGAAGTCCCTACTGCCTTTATGGCTGACTTTGAGGCTCTGCTTAAACAGTAAGTGAAGGCTAAGGCAGAGTTCTAAACTGCCCACAGAGCATGGAAGGTGCACTCCAAAATAAACACAGAGTCCCTTAGCAAAGGTTGAGGGACTTATTTCATCAAAGGCTTTAGGCAATCTCGGACCAATCATTAGCTGACCACAAATCTATGCAAGGAAATATTTCAATTGACAGACAATGAACAAACTGAATTCGTTGAATGTGTTAAGAAAGCCATTAAACAAAAACAGCAACAACATCAAAAAATCCTGGAGGAGAATCTGATTCCAAAGTTGTCACAATATGTCATGTGAAATTCCCAGTTTTCTACAAACTAAAATTACAATATATGCAAATAAACCAGAAAATATATTTCATACATTGGAAAAGGTATCAATAGGAACTGTCTCTGAGGAAGTGCAAACAATTACTAACTTACTAGGCAAAGATTTTAAATGAGCTATCTTATTCAAATTAAAATAATAAAGAAACCTATGAATGAAGAAGTAGCAGAGATTGTGAGAATGTTTATTCACCAAATCAAAGAGATAGAAATTATTTAAAAAATAGAAATTCTTTATTTGAAAATTCTGATAAGTGAAATACAAAATGTATTAGAGGGTTTTAAATTTTGACCTGGTTTTAGAAAAAAACAGTACCATTAAAATTCAAGGAAAGTTAATTGTGATCATCTAGTTTGAGGAACAAAAAGAAGAGTATGAAGTAAAATGAACAGACCCTCAAGTGAATAATAAATGCATATTGTACATATTGGAAGTATTACAAGGAAAGGAGAGGCAATAAAGAAAGGAGCAGAAATAATGAATGAATACTATCCAAATTTGATTTTTAGAAATTGATCTACACATCTATAAGTGGAACAAACTAGAAATTAATTAATTTAGAAACTAAAAATATTGTTAGGGAATAGTATGGATATTTTTATGCCAAGTTTGATAATCTAGATGAAATGGACATAGTTCTTATGGGAAAACCACAAAATAAACTCAAGAAGACATAGAAAGTATTTAACAAACTTATAAACTATCACATACGATGGTCTTTACTTTTATTTAGTAATCAAACAAGTAAATTCGTTACCAAATTAGTAATTTTTAAATCTCACAAACAAGTCATGGAGCAGATGTTTCCACAGATAATTTTTTAAATTTTATTTAAGTTCCAGGGTGCATGTACAGGATGTGCAGTTTTGTTATATAGGTAAACATGTGCCATGGTGGTTTGCTGGACCTATTAACCCATCACCTAAGTATTAAGTCCAGCATCCATTAGCTGTTTTATCCAATGCTCTCACATTTCCCACACAGATACAGTTTTAATAAAGAGGAATCAGCAACAATCCTTCATAAAATCTTTCAAAGAATAATAAATAGTTAACACTCTAATACCTAAATAATGAAAAAACTCAAGAAAATTACTGACCAATATTCTTTCTAGTTATAGATACAGATATAAACTCCTGATCAAATAATAGCAAAAAGGAGTTGTCATTATATAAAAACTATTTAGATACATTTACCAAAAAGTATTTATCTCAGAAATAAACCTTGATGTTTATTTTCTATTGATTTTGCACAAGGGTGCCAAGACAATAAGGAAAGAATATTAATTTTGGCAAATGATACTGAAACAATTGGAAATCTACATGCAAATAAAAATGATGTTGGGTGCTCCCTTGCAGCATATATAAAAGTTAACTTAAAATAGACCAAAGACTGAAATGTAGGTGCTAAAACTATAAAAGCCTTGGATTAAAACATAGGCATACATCTTCCTTTGAGCAAGACAGTGGTTTTAGATATAACTCCAAAAGCATATCTGTTGAAAAATAGATAAATTGGATTTTGTCACAATTAAATATAAAACCTTTGAGCTTCAAATGATACCATCAAGAAAGTGAAAAGATGACTCACAAAATGTGAGAAAATGTTTGATAAATATTTGATAAGAGACTCTACCTAGAACATATAAAAACAATTCAATAATAAAAGCACATAATCCATAATTTTAAAATAGCATAGAATTTGAGCATTTTTCTAAAGAAGATATACAAATGGCCATAAGTATGTAAAAAGATGTTCTACATTCTTAGTAATTATCAAAATGCAAATTAAAACCACAATGAGATTCCACTTTGCTTTTACTAGATTGGCTATAATAAAAATAATAGAAAATAATGTGCTAAGAAAAATGTGAAGAGATTCAAAGAGTAATACATTGCTGGTCGACAGTTAAATGGTACACTTATTTTAGAAAATATTTTGTCAATCCCACAAAAAATTAAACATAGACCCAGTGTTCAACTCTTAAGTAAGCATTCAAAAGAAACAAAAACATATACCCATTAGAAACTTTACACATATAATAATAGACAAAAAGTTAAAACAACACAAATATCTATCAACTGAGAAGTGGATGAGAAAAATGTATATACATACAGTGAACTGATGCTTGGAAGTACAATGAAATAAAATATTTATACATGCCACAACATGGAGAACTTAGAAAATATTATCTAAAGTGAAGTAAGCTATACAAAAGGCTACATATTATAAGCTTCAGTTAATTTGAAATGCCCAGAGTAGTCAAATCTGTAGACATAGACAGATTAATGGTTTTCAGGAAATAGAAGATAGAAGGAACATAAATACTAATGCATATAAAATTTCTTTTGGAGTAATTAAAATAATAGACAGTGGTAAGCTTCTGTAAGTTTGTTGCGTATTAAAAGCAAGTGAATAGTTCACTTTAAAAGTGTGAGTTTTGTAGTATAAGAACTGTGTTTCAATAAAAATAAGGGAAGTGCCATAAACACAGTTGACTCAGAAATCAGAAAGTTCATCCATAAATGAAGAGCAATTCTGAAAATCTGTGTCCACACAAAAGAGATTGAATGTGACGGTTTCTGAGCAAGTAAATGTTATGTTATGTAACAAATTAGGGTTAATACAAGGAAACAGAAACTTCTATAGCTATTTCACATAGAAGAATATATTTTAATCTTTGTAGGTTGTATTTACTTTAGATGAACTTTTTAGACATACAATGCTTTAAAGAATAATAAATAAAACATCTATGAATCCAACAAATACATGCCCTATTTTACTACATTGCTGTATGTTATTTTATTTTTATAATAACATATTATAATTGTTTATCTGAATAAGGGTTTTTTATTGATAAATATTTCAAAAATTAATTTATAATGTTAGCTGCATAACTCTGTACATGTTCTGAATAGCATTGACTTCTGTACTTTAAGCAGGTGAGCTTTATGTTATGTGACTTATATACATCGATAAGCCTTGTTATACAAAATAAGAAATAAATATCATTCAAGTTTCTTTTTGAACTTTTACCTAAATATTTTTTTGTAGAGGGAGTCTTGCTCTGTCATCCAGGTTGGAGTGCAGTGGTGCAATCTTAGCTTACTGCAAACTTCACCGCCCGTGTTAAAGTGATTCTCCTGCTTCAACCTCCTGGGTAGCTGGGATTACAGGTGCATGCCATAATACTCAGCTAATTTTTGTATTTTTAGTAGAGAATGGGTTTCACCATGCTGGCCAGGCTGGTCTCAAACTCCTGACCTCATGATTTTCCCACCTCCGTCTCCCAAAGTGCTGGGATTATAGGCATGAGCCACTGCACCTCGCTACTTTTACCTTATTTTATTATCTTTCCCAGGTACCAGTTTGCCATGATCAAGTTGGTAAGTGTTCTTTCTCATAATTTTTTACACATTTCTTCAATCTATAGGGAGCTTTAAAAATATTATGTATTCGTTGTTTACATTTTAAAAACTGTGAAAATGGTGTCTTATGTACATATGCTTTTTCAATGACTACATTAATGTTAATTTTAAGTTTTATACTTAATACAAAGAGAGTTAATTTTCATCCTCTATCACATTAATTTGGATATTCAACTATATTTATTTGTATAGTAGTGACAAATTGTATTTCAAATTTTTTATGGTTGTGAATAATGTAACTATAAACATTCTTGTACATGTCATCTTTGTACATATATGTATATAAGATGCACAAATTCAACTAGACATTCACAGTTGAAGAACATGCATATTTTCACTTACTGGATAGTGACAATTTGTTCTTCACAATATTTGATTGTACCAAGAGTAGGTGTTATGGTTTGGATCCATGTCCTTCCCCAGATCTCTTGTTGAAATGGAATCCTTGATGTTGATGTTGTGGCCTGGTGGGAGGTGATTTGTCATGGTGGTGGTTTCTCATTAATGGTTTAGCAAAATCCCTGTAGTGCTGTTCTTGTAACAGAATTCTCATGAGATCTGTTTGTTTCAAAGTCTGCAGCATTTACCCCCTCTCTCTTCTTCCTGCTCAAGCTATGTGAAGATGCTTGCCCCTACATTTCCTTCTGCCATGATTATAAGTTTCCTGAGGCCTCGCTAGAAGCAGACACTGACATGCTTCCTATATAGCCTGCAGAACTGTGAGCAAATGTTACCTTTTTCCCCGTAATTTACCCAGTCTCAGGCATTTATTTATAGCAATGTGAGAATGAACTAATACAGTGAGTCTTTAAGAGAAAATATGTCTTTTATTCAGGACAGTTTAAACATGAATTATGGTTTTTTAAAATTTTTCCCTGGAAAAAATTTTCAGATGATTCTTACATTTAAACATTACTCAGCAGACAGAAATAGACACATAGACCAATGGAACAGAATAGATAATTCAAAAATAAATTCACACATTTACAGCTAACTCATTTTCAACAAAGGTACCAAGTACATGTATTAGAAAAACAACAGTTTCATCAATTAAGAGTTCTAGGAAAACTGGATATCCATATGTAGGAGAACAAAACTACCTATCTCTCATAAAATCAAATCAAAATAAATTAAAGACAAATCTAAGACCTCAAACTAAAACAGCTAGGAGAAAACTTTAGAAAGTCCTTTAGGACATTGGTCTGGGCAAAGATTATTTTTAGTAAGACCTCAAAAGCATGGGCAACTGAAGCAAAAATGGGCAAATTAAATTACATCAAGGTAAAATATTTCTGCCTAGCAAAAGAACCAATCAATGAAGTGAATAGACAATCCATGGAATTGGGGAAAATATTTGCCAACTATCCATATGACAAAGAATTACTAACCAGAATATATAAGGGACTCATTCAATAGTCAAAAAACCAATTAATCTAATTAATCTAACCAATATCTAATGAATAGATATTTCTCTAGGAAAACATACGAATGGCCAACAAGTATATTTAAAAATAGTCAACATCTCTAAACATCAGAGAAACATGAATCAAAACCACAATGAGACATCAACTTGCCCCAGTTAACATGGCCAGGGAATAATGGGTGCTGTTGACAATGTGGAGAAAGGGGAGCCCTCATACACTGTTGCAGGAATGTAATTTGTACAACCACTCTAAAAAATAGCATTGAGCTTCCTCAAAAAACTAAAAATACAACTACAAGATGATCCAGCAATCTCACTGCTGGGTGTATAACCAAACAAAAAAAGGAAATCTATATATCAAAGACGTATCTGCACTAACATGTTTATGACAGCACTATTCATAATAGCCAAACGTAGAATCAACCTAAGTATTCATCAACAGATGAATGGATTAAAAATATGGCATATGTGCATAATGGAATATTATTCATCCATAAAATAAAATCTTGTCATTTGCAGCAATATGGATGGAATTGGAGGTCCCTCCTTCTTTCCCTCCCTCCATCCCTTCCTTCCTTTTCTTCCTTCCTCTCTTCTCTCTTTCTTTCCTTCTTTCCTCTATTCTTTTCTTCTTCTCTTTTTCTCTTTCTTTCCCTTCCTTTTTCTCTCTCTCATTCTTATTTTCTCTTTGATAATGGAAGATATCAATGTGCAAAGCAGAAATACAAACTCTGCAATTATCAGGAGTTTTTAAATGGTAATATTCTAATTATAACTTTTATTGCCAATTATCTGAAATAATTATATGAAGAAAATGAATGTGCTTATTAATTACTCTGTTATTGTTCATATAGGAAAGCATACATATATATATGTTTAATTCTGTACATTTAAGCAATTTGTACTTTTTCTCATTTGAATGACAGTTTAAAACATATTTTATGTGTTCTAATCCATAATACTTATTATTTTTATTGACGTGTTATGTTCCAACTTTTGCCTGTGAAGACCTTTCTTAGTTGATACTTGAGTCCCTTTGACATTACCCAGTGTCTTTGAAAGCTTCCTTGCTTCCTTAAATGACACAACATCGCTTGGTTCTTCCAAAATTCCAGTCCAAGTCCTGGAAATAACCATTTCTCCAAGAGGTTGTGGGAAGTTTAGATACCACAATATGGATATTAGTGTGCATTTCCCATGAACAGAAATAGAAAATATGTATGTTTTATAAATAAAAAATGCATAATGAGTTCGTACTGGTAATTCTAACTCAAGGTCTTTGTACAAGTTTTTACTTAATATTTTCAATCATCTTTCCTCCAAGGATAAAAGTGTTCAGATTCTAGTATAACTACTCATTTGATTTATTTTACGGCATTCACACAACAGTTTCAGAATAACAATAGATACAATTCACAATGAAGTAATTACTAAAAAAATTATTTTTATCATAATTTGATTAAGCTATATTACGTTACAAATATTTGTCAATTTACTGTGTTTTGAAGTTGCTTGTGATATCCATTTTTTCATTGTATTGCCATCTGGCCTTACAACAGTATTTTATTACTTGAATAATTTATTTATTAGATTCATATAGCTTTTAATATAGATGTTTTGAAGATTAATTTTATTTTATATTTGTGTGAGATGTGTACATGGATCCAAAGCCAAATACTTAAAAAAAAGTATAAATTTCCATCATTGTTATTATTTTAATTTATATTTTAGATCCATATTTTTAATATAAAGGATAACATCCTAATCATATTAAATTTTACATTGTTTTTCTTACCAATTTATCCTGAATGTTGTCAGAAGTACTAGTAAAGGTATATTCTTTATTCAATTTTATAGCCACATATTATATTATCCATTGCATGGATATACCAAAGACATTCAATCAATCTTCTCTTAATAAATATCCATTCCATTTTAAATATTTTGCTCTTGTTAGCATTACAGTAAATAACCTGGATCATACATCTTTTTCTAGTAGTGCCACTTGTATTTGGGTTAAATTTCTGAAAGTGGCATTGCTGGATGAAAGAATCGATACATATGTAATTTTCTTCTTTTATATGTCTATATTCCATATTGAATTCCAATTTCATGCCTAGGTACTTGATTTTTAGTTTTGCTATTATAAATGGGTATCCTCTTTTAATATAATATCAAGCTAAGGATTCCCCTTTATTTATGAAAGCTATTGAATAGGTGTTAACTTTATAAATGTCTATTTACTAAATTCTCTCTCCTGGTATACTGGTATTTTAGTTTATTCTCTCCTGTTATAAAGAAAATAGAAAGCTTACTTTTCCTGTGTGTAAGGCCAATTGATAAATATAGATTTTCTAATATTTCATAAAACTCACCTGCCCTTTGTTTCCTTGGAGCTGAATTTACACTGCTGATATCTCTTATTGCGATGTTTTTGAATAAAGTTTTTCTTTCATATTTTACTTTGTTAGGTGCAATTTTTGCTTTGAGTTTAGTTTTCTTGTTTTGTGGGCAAATAGTGGTTATCAGCCCTCATTGTCTATAGGGACCTTATTATGTTTTTTGGTCTTTTTTTCTAACAACATGTTTTTGTAGGATTCAATTGCAATTCTTTTTCTGCTTCTTATGTTTAGGTGATATGAGTTGTTTTGCACTTTTATCAGGAATTGGAAAACAGAATTGCTTTTTTAGCTTCAGGGACTTAGAGTTGCCTTTTCAATTGTTTGTAAAAAGTGATAAAAAATATGTCTTAACACTCTGATATTTGCCTCCTCTGATTTACTCCCCCATTTTTTATCTGTTTCATTGCTACTCTTTTCCCTTGATGCAGGTGTCCTGTTCAATTTAGATTATACCCGTAACAGTAACTCTTCAGGGCAGGAGCTGGTCCTCAAAAGGAGCTTTTGTTTACTAGTTTCAAAAATTTACATTCCCAAGTTGATGTTTGCTTTTTCCAAACCTCTCATGCTACATTGAATTATCCATAAATTAGAATTTGAAAAATACTGTCCCTTTTGGGTTCTGTGCTTAGATTTTGCCGCATCCTAGTCAGTAAGAACCTGTTGGATAATCTGATATTTTCCAGCTTATTGGAAGGAGTCTTTTGCTACTCTTCTGATTCCTCTAGCAAAATATCTGATATATATTATTAGATTTTTTAGCAGCAGGAAGTTTGTACATGCCACATTTATTTGATAATTTCTGGGTGTTGTAGATTGAATTCACTCCAGAAAGATGAAATCTCAACCCCCAGTACTGATGAGTGTAACCTTGAATAGAAATAGTCTTTGCAGATGAACAAGTTAAGATAAGGTCATTAGACTGGGCCTTAATCCAATATGATTTATGTCCTCATAAAAAGAGAAAATTTTGTCAACAGCAATAGGTAAACATACAATGAAAACATGATGTAAAGAGAAACAGGGAGAAGATAGCCAAGGACAAGCAAGGAATGACTGAAGCTATCTGAAGATAAGAGAGGAGACTGGAACCAACCCTTTCCAAGAAAGGTCATGGGAGCATGTCTCTGCCAACACATTGATTTCAGACATCTGGTCTCCAGAACTGAGAGATAAGAAATTCTTTTGTTCTAAGCTACCCAGATTTTAGCACTTGATTGTGACATTCCAAGTAAACACTGGGGTTATTTAACTAAATCTAGCTGCAGATATCTTCCATGGGTATTTGATTTCGCTATTTCAGTAACTCTATATGTTTTTCTGGGAAATTTAATGACATTCAAAAACTGCTGCCATTATCCCCAGATAATTTCTCCTACTTAAATTTTAAACTCCTTTCTATATTTTGTATATTTTAAAATATACAAATCTAGCTATACTTGTCTTTCCGTATACAAATCTATCCATATTTCTAATCTATGCTTCCCCTAAAAATAGCTTAATCTTTTAGCTATTGCCAAAAATCCCTACAGGTCAAAAATACTAGTTGCCGCAGCAATGTTTCTACCAGTTTTGTAGCAAATGACATTGCCGCTGATGTTTAAGTACTACTAACTGGCTACAGATTTTTAAAAACAAATCAAGTTAACACAGACCAAAGGCAGCATCTGTTACCATCAGTTATGACCTGATAGGGCATTGTTACTATCCTTCTTGTGGCTGTCAGTGCCATTCACACATTGTGATATACCTTATGTCTTTAGTAAAAGGAATATTTGCTGAACTCCTTAAAGGGGCATAGGAAAGTTTGCCCTCTGGTTTCATGTAATTTATCAATTATCATATTCCCAATCCTCAACATTTTCAAAGTTCTAGCAACACAGTTTGGGCATATTAACTTCAATTTACTATACCAATATATGAGTACTAGTCAATTTATTATGACAGTAGCATAATGTCTAACATCCAAGGAGCGTCCAAGAAGCATATTAGACATGTACCATTTAATCTGGCCAGGATATTAAATGCTGAATCAAAGGAGAGACTCCCCATGCCAATTATTTTCTCTGTTATTCAGCCATATTTTTTGCTAACTCTCTATTTTTACCTGTACCTTTAAGATCCATTGCTGCAATTCTCCCCCATTATAATCGGTTCCTGTTAGTCATATTTGTCTGCTTCTGCAATTTCTTCAATGAAAATGTTATGTAACTCAAAATAGAAACTGACATTACCATAGTTATTGGGTCTGTAGGCATTAAAAGAGTGGGAAGCACAGCTTGATCATAAAAGATAGTGTTTTTAAGGCATTTTATTGAGGTGATAATTGGCATGTTCCCTGAGCAAGAAGAGGCTGCAGTCCTTAAAAAGAATGATGGAAAGGCTACTTCTCTTCATCCAGAATATTCATGCAATTCTGGGATTTAACAAAGACAATTTACAACACAATTGTTAAATTTTACAGTTTTCTCATACCATTAAAGTCTTGGAATTACTGAGAGGCCACTGCTTTTTAAGGTTTTTTTACATCTCATCTGAATCCAGCCACAGCAAGAGTCTTATTAATTATGATAGTATTGTATGTCCATGTGCATACCACCTGACTTCTACCAAATGGCTTTATTTGATTTTTACTATTAAAAAAGCTGAGACAAAGACTTGGTTTCAGTTAAGAGATTTTGGAGGTGATGTCTGAAAGCAGGACTGACAAAATGAGGTAAGACAGAAAAGTAAAAAAAGTTTAAGGGATATCACTGGAGATGAATTATACTCTGTCCTCTTGAGATGCCTTGTTGGTGGGCTAAGGGGACTCTTGCAGCTTTGGAGAAAATCACAGATCAATAAATTTGAGACATATGGCAAAAACGTGAGATTAGATGTTGCAGAAAACATGAGATCTGTCCATCAAATCTGTAGCTGATGTCAAAAGTGGAAAGGCAACACCAAAGTAAAAAGCACCTTGCTAAATAAATCTAAATACCTCAAATTCCTCAAATGTTTAATTTGTTACCTATATAAGTTGCATTCTCCATAAATTATAATTAAGAAATTTTGCCATGCTATAAAATACACAATCAAGTACTATAGATTTATAAGGCCAACTTCATTAGAAAAATATTTTTAGGGGTGGAGTCAAGATAGATGGAGGTAGTATGTGCCCCCTCCATGGAGAGAAAAATGAATAATAAGTAGGTAATCACATTTAGAAGAGATTATTCAGAAAAGAATGCTAGAATTCACCAGAGAGGAGACTGAAAGCACCAGAAATAAGTAAGCAGAGGATTCAAAGCAGCTTGCCTACCTGGGAACTGACTCAGAGCCAGGAGATGCTCCTGAATATGCAGAAGCACTACAAAAGAAACCTCAATGCTTCAAACTGGAATTTTACAATCTTTGCAGTGGAAGAAATGCTTGACCCAGTAAAGCCTCAGGCCAGGTATATGGAGCTGCCTAAAGATTGCACAGAGACATTGAAACAACTCACACAGAATTCCACAGGCATCCGAACCTGGAGCAGTATCAGTTTGCAACCATTGTGAGAACCCTGAAACTGGGAATCTACAGACATGTTTGCTGCTGCTGTGCTTTTCCAAGGAAGAAGAGGGGAGACCAGGGGCCCTTATGCATCTCTAGAAGGGTCTCTGCCCCCTTGCTCTGGGCTGCTGTTGAGACTGATATGTAAGACCACACACCCCACAGCTTCTTACCCGTGGTGCTTGCCTATAAGGGACCCTTCCCTCTAGTCCCAGGCTCAGGGTACAATTTTGAGTTTAACACTGAGCTGCATCCTACTCTTGGACTGAGTTTAGGCAAATATGCAGCTACACACACCACCCAGGCCAAGGAGGGACAGAGAAACTAGACTATCCTATGCATATCTAGGTGAATTACTATGTTTTTATACTGCTGTAAGATACTACTTGAGACTAGACAATTTATAAACAAAAGAGGTTTAATTGACTTACAGTTCTGCATGGGTGACAAGGCCTTGGGAAACTTACAATTATGGTGAAAGGCAAAGGAGAAGGAGGCACCTTCTTCTCAAGGTGACAGGAGAGAGAGAGAGTGAAGTGGGAATTGTCAAACACTTTTAAAACAATCAACTCTGATGAGAACTCCCTCACTACCACAAGAAAAGCATGGAATCAACCATATTCATGATCCAATCACCTCCAACCAGTTTCCTCTTTTGACAGATGATCAATACAATACGAGATGAGTGTGTACACAGAACCAAACCATATCAGTATGATAAGACGCACTGACCTGCAACAGACTGCTGTTGAGACTGAGACGTGAATGCACCATACTCTCCACAGCTTGTTGCTCAGGTTGTTCGCCTGGTAGAGATTCAGCCTTCTCTGTTCCCACAGTAAGATTTCGAGAGTTTAATGTTTGCCTGTGCCTCACTTTCACTATGAGTTTAAGGTGATGCACCTGCATCCACTACCCAAATGAAAGACAGACAGGGAGACTAAGCTCTTCTAAGCACACTTAGGACAATACTCATTGCTTTGCTATGGGCAGCTGTGGGTTTGCGAACTAGCCTTTCCAACACATCTAGCTTCTAGCAACAAAAGTATGGACCACTTGAGTCCCAGTGGGCTGCTCCACCACTACTGCTGCCATCATTAACACCACACCAGCTTCTCAGTGACCTAAGAAGCCACTCACACACTGGGCCCACCATTCCCATTGCTAACTTCTTAGCAGGCCACTTGAAGGCCCAAGAATCAGCCCTCCAGGACCCACTAAGACTACACCCAGTGTAAACTACTCTGAGACTTAAAAGCAGAGAGACTTACCCCACTGCTTTCAGCACTGGGGACAAAAGACTGGCTCATAAGTTGGCACCCATATCCTCAGCTAAACTTTACCAAAACCTCAACTATTAACTGGACCCTAAGTCACTGAGGACATCCAACAGAGCACTGACCCTGTGTACTGCCAAATAAATCAAAGATCACACAACTTCAGGCACCCAGAATCAAAGGCCAAGTATCTTACCAAATGACATATGTACATCTTCAAGAAAATATTTTTCCTTACAAAAAAAAAATTTTCAAAAAAATGGAATGAGGAACTGCTACATCTACACATGCAGGTATCAATGGAAAGACTCAAGAAACATGAAACATTGGGGGAATATGATATCACCAAGGGCTATAACTTTCCGGCAGTAGATCCCAATTAAAAATAATTCCTTGAAATGCCAGATAAAGAATTAAAGATATTGACTTTAAAGTTCAGTGAGTTGCAAGAGAAATCTAAAAAAAATCAATAAAAAGAAATCAGAAAATCAATTTAGGTAATGAAGGAGAAATTTACTAATGAGTTAGCTATCTTTTTTTTTTTTTTTAAAAAAAAGAAAAGTACTGGAACTAAAAAATTCATTGATGTAAACAGAAAAATACAATTGAAACCTTCAACAATACACTAGACCAAGCCAAAAAAAAGAAGAAGAATATCACATCTTGAAGATAGGACTTTTGAAATAATTCTCATACAAAAATATAGAAAAAGGGGAATCAACAAAGCCTTAAAGATATCTAGAATTTTATAAAGTGACAAAACCATATGATCTCACTTATAAGTGGGAACTAAAGAATGGGTACAGATGAACATGCATAGTGGAATAATAGACATTGGAAACCACTAAAGATGAAAAGTCTGAAGGAGGTGTGAGGGTTAAAACATTACCTGTTGAGTACAGTGTTCACTATTCAGGTGGGGAGTACCCTGAAAGCCCAGATTTCACCAAGACACAATATACACACATAAGAAATCTGCACTTATATGCCCAAATAAATAGCAATAGAAATATGTATATTTTCTTTTCACATATTTATTAATATTTAAATGGAAATAAGAAGACATCCTCAAAATTAGGTGAACTCATCTCTGAGGATAGGCTAGAATAAAAAAAATATAAATTAGCAATAAATGTAGTCTGTGTGGTACAAATTCAAATATGTGAAGTGTATAGGGAAAGTAGAAAATATTGTTCATAACCTATGAAATTGTTCAAAGACTTTATTAGACTCCAATTTAATAGTATTTAATAAACATATTTGCCCTCTTCACTTGAAATTAAAATAAAATAAAAGGAAATGGTACTATTAACAACTATAATTATAAGAGTAAATGATTTAAACTTTGGAATGATAGAGAATATTCACAATTGTCATTCTACAAACATGTAAACATTATTACTATGAAGAGAAAAATAAACAGTGTAATTTCAATTTTTAAATGACCTCTTTCTAACTATATAATTTTTATTTAGTTACTCCTAGAAAAATATACAATTAAATAGAGAAATTATGGCCAGTAGCAGCGACTCAAGCCTGTAATCTGAGCACTTTGGGAGGTCGAGGTGGGTGGATAATTTCAACCCAGGAGTTCTAAAGCAGCCTGGGAAACGTGATAAAACCCTGTTTTAATAAAAGTAAGTAAATAAATAAATAAATAATGTTCATGTGTAACTAATAATACGCTGCCTATAGCTGAGGAGATTGTGAAGCTGTCTCAAAGTCCATAAAAACCAGGCAATTTCACAGTTTTTCTGTGTGTGTGTATGTGTGTGTGTCTATGTGTGTGTGTGTGTGTGTGTGTGCACATATGTATATTTTTGCAATGTTGTTTTAAGAACAATATGTCCAATATTTGTATGACATAAATTTTCCAAAATAGTTGAAATACAATTTTAAACTCTATTACTACATTACTATTTCCTCACTTTTTCTTGAAAAATACCTAGTTTTTTCTAATAATAAACACTGAATTATTTGGATATTTTATGTAAGTAGAGAATATGTAAACTATTTGGTAATATTTTTATTTTATTTTATTATTATTTTGAGCCAGTGTTGTTCCGACACCTAGGCTGCTGTGCAGTATCACCATCTTGGCTCACTGCAGCCTCCGCCGCCCGGTTCCAAGCAAGTCTCCTGCTTCAGCCTCCCAAGCAGCTGGAGTTACAGGTGCACACAACCACACCCGGCTCTTTCTTGTATTTTTGGTAAATGGGGTTTCATTCATCATGTGGCCTGGCTGGTCTTGAACTCCTGACCTCAGGTGACCCACCCACCTTGGCTTCCCAGAGTGCTTGGATTATAGGCATGTGCCTGTGGTGAGGTTATATTATATGAAAGATATCACTGAAATGCTATGTTGCATGTCACATATACTACAAATATTTATTTTGTCTATTATATGTAAAATGATAACTTCTGGTAAAATCTGCTATGACATTTATAAATTAACTAATCAGGCTGAAATTTTTCTATATAGTACAGGATTTTTCCAAAACAGACTAAATAGCAC
>PVKP010017164.1:0-37008 GCA_004027715.1 Plecturocebus donacophilus
TGCCTGTAATCCCAGCACTTTGGGAGGCTGAGGCAGGCAGATCTCAAGGTCAGGAAATCTGGACCATCCTGCCCATGGTGAAACCCTGTCTCAATTAAAATCTAAAAATTTAGCTGGGTGTGGTGGCACGTGCCTGTAGTCCCAGTTACTCAGGAGGCTGAGGCAGGGGAAACTCTTGAACTCAAGAGGCGAAGGTCACAAGGAGCCAAGATCATGCCACTGTGACAGAGCAAGACTCTGTCTGAAAAAAGAAAAAAGAGAATTTTTAGTAGCCCTCCTATAGCTAATGGCCACAGGCTAGACAGATACACAGACGTCACACTTGCTTTCTCAGACTTGTCACCACAGTCCTCTGGCACTCTCTTTTTTGAGTCAGGGTCTCATTTTGTCACCCAGGCTGGAGTGCAGTGGCATGATTACGGCTCACCACAGCCTTGACTTAGGCTCAAGCAATCCTCTGACCCTGGCTTCCCAAGTAGCTGGGACTACAGGTGAGCACCACCAGCTAATTTGTGTCTTTTTTGTAGAGGTGGGGTCTCACTATGTTGCTCAGGCTGGTCTTGAACTTCTGAGCTCAAGCAATCCTCCCATCTTGGTCTCCCAATGTGCTAGGATTACAGGTGTGAACGAATGTGCCTGGCCCCTCTGGCAGTTTATATAAAGAAATGGTGGGCTGGGCACATTGGCTCACTCCTGTAATCCCAGCACTTTGGGAGGCTGAGCTGGACAGATCACAAGGTCAGGAGTTCAAGACCAGCCTGGCCAATATAGTGAAATCTTGTCTCTACTAAAAATACAAAAATTAGCGGGGCGTGGTGGCATGCGCCTGTAATCCCAGCTACTCAGGAGGCTGAGGCAGGAGAATCACTTGAACTCAGGAGGCAGAGGTTGCAGTGAGCTGAGATTGTGCCACTGCACGCCAGGCTGGGCAACAGAGTGGGACTCTGTTTCAAAAAAAGAAAAAAAAAAAAAAAAAAAACAGTGGAACATCAGATGCAGAAATGTTGAGATCTGATATTATTATTATTATTTGAGACAGATCTGATATTATTATTATTATTATTATTATTATTAGTCTCACTTTGTCACCCAGGCTGGAGTGCAGTTAGTGCAACCTCAGCTCACTGCAACCTCTCCCTCTACAGGTTCAAGCAATTCTCCTGCCTCAACCTCCTAAGTGGCTGGGAATACAAGCACATACCACCACGCCTGGCAAAATTTTTGAATTTTTAGTGGAGACAGGGTTTCACCATGTTGGCCAGGCGGGTTTCAAACTCCTGACCTCATGATTCGCCTGGCTTGGCCTCCCAAAATGCTGGGATTACAGGCATGAGCCACTGCACCCAGCCAATTTTTTGCAGAGACAGGGTTTCACCATGTCGGCCAGGCTGGTCTTGAACTCCTGGCCGCCTTAACCTCCCAGAGTGCTGGGATTACAGGCATGAGCCACTGCACCCGGCTGAGATCTGTTTTTGTATTACAGTGAAAAGAAAAAATATATATATATAAATTCCTGCAAGGTTACATCTGATTCATAAAATGCCAATACCTGTTGAACGATGAAATGCATAACCTAGCGGCATAGATGTGCACGGAGGCGGGGGGCAGGGCATCCATGCTCCAGGCGTCCCCCAGCCCCCAGCACGTGCAGATACACTAGTCATGTGCACAGCCACCTCCCTCCGGAGCGCCTCGTAAAACACTAGAATAGGAACTACTATGGAAGTACAGCTTTGGGGAGTGATTTTACGATATAGACAAGGAAATTGATATTGTCTGAATTCTTCTTTAGGGTCACTTGCCCCTGAAATCATTTACTGCAGTTTGTCAGAAAGATGGATCTTGGGACCAGCCAATGCCGGCATGCAGCAGTACGGTCATGTGGTGACTACAACTCCCATAACCGCCCGTAACTCCCTCTGCTGCTATTTTGCTGCTTCTGTTGCTTCTCTGGTTTTCTGTTTTCTTTCTGTTTTGTTTTTTTGAGACAGAGTCTTGCTCTGTTGCCCAGACTAGAGTGCAATGGCGTGGTTTCGGCTCACTGCAACTTCTGCCTCCCAGGCTTAAGCAGTCCTCCTTCAGCCTTTTGAGTAGTTGGGACTACAAGCGAGCGCCACCATGCCTGGCTAATTTTTATACTGTTTGTAGAGATAGAGTTTTGCCATGTTGCCCAGGCTGGTCTCAAACTCCTGACCTAAAGTGATCCACCCGCCTTGGCCTCCCAAAGTGCTGGGATTACAGGTGTGAGCCACTGTACCCAGACCCTTGCTTTTTTTTTAATGATCCGTTTCTCAGAGCTCGAATTTCAAATTTGCTTCTCTTCTCCCATCTCTCAGTGCATTCTTAGAGGTTAAAACAGAACCTAGGGAAGGTATGTGCTTTAGGAAAGTATGTTCTTTTTTTTTTTGAGATGGAGTTTCGCTGTTGTTACCCAGGCTGGAGTGCAATGGCACGATCTCGGCTCACCGCAACCTCTGACTCATGGGTTCAAGCAATTCTCCTGCCTCAGCCTTCCGAGTAGTTGGGACCACAGGCACGTGCCACCATGCCCAGCCAATTTTTGTATTTTTAGTAGAGACGGGGTTTCACCACTTTGACCAGGATGGTCTCGATCTCTTGACCTCGTGATCCACCCGCCTCAGCCTCCCAAAGTGCTGGGATTATAGGCGTGAGCCACTGCGCCTGGCCGGAAAGTATGTTCTTTAATATTTTTTTCTTTTTTGAGACAGGGTCTCACTCTGTTGCCCAGGCTGGAGTACAGTGGTGCGATCTCTGCTCACTGCAACCTCTGCCTCCCAGGTTCAAATGATTCTCCACATCAGCCTCCCCAGGAGCTGGCAGGGACCACAGGCACATGCCACCATGCCCAGCTAATTTTTGCATCTTTTTGGTAGAGATGGGCTTTCGCCATGTTAGCCAGGCTGATCTCAAACTCCTGATCTCAGGTGATTCTGCCTGTCTCAGCCTCCCAAAGAGTGTGTGCGTGTGCGCGCGTGTGTGTATTTTGACAGTCTCACTCTGTCATCCAGGCTGGAGTGCGGTGGCAATCTCGGCTCACTGCAACTTCTGCCTCCCAGGTTCAAGAGATTCTCGTGCCTCAGCCTACCAAGTAGCTGGGATTACAGGCACATGCCACCACACCTGGCTAATTTTGTATTTTTTTTGGTAGAAATGAGCTTTCACCATGTTGGCCAGGCTGGTCTCAAACTCCTGACCTCAAGTGATCCACCAGCCTCAGGCTCCCAAAGTGTGTTCTTTGACATTTTTTTTCTTTTTGAGATGGGAGTCTTGCTCTGTCGTCCAGACTGGAGTGCAGTGGTGGGATCTCGGCTCACTGCAACCCCTGCCTCCCAGGTTCAAGCAATTCTCCTGCCTCAGTCTCCTGAGTAGCTGGAACTATAGGCACATGCCGCCACGCCTGGCTAATTTTTTGTATTTTAGTAAAGATGGGGTTTCACTGTGTTGCCCAGGCTGGT
Organism: Plecturocebus donacophilus; assembly: GCA_004027715.1. Classification (NCBI taxonomy): domain Eukaryota; kingdom Metazoa; phylum Chordata; class Mammalia; order Primates; family Pitheciidae; genus Plecturocebus; species Plecturocebus donacophilus. The sequence goes on from PVKP010017164.1 coordinate 3,477, forward strand.
CTTGAACTCCTGAGCTCAGGCAATCTGCCCGCCTCGGCCTCCCAAAATGCTAGGATTACAGGTGTGAGCCACTGCGTCCGGCCTGACAATATTTTTCTAAGTATAAAAGTAACAACACTCATGGTAGAAAATGGGAAATACAGAAAATTATGAACATCTTAATACTCATATCACTATATGCGAATATAATCATTACTTTTTTATATTTATTTTTTGAGATGGAGTCTTGTTCTGTTGCCCAGGCTAGAGTGGAGTGGCACCATCTCGGTTCACTGCAACCTCCACCTCATGGGTTCAAGTGATTCTCCTGCCTCGGCCTCCTGAGTATCTGGGATTGCAGGTGTCTGCCATCAAGCGCGACTAATTTTTATTTTTAGTAGAGACGAGGTTTCACCATGTTGGCCAGGCTGGTCTCAAACTCCTGACCTCAATGAATCCACCCACCTTGGCCTCCCAAAATGGTGGGATTACAGGCATGAGCTACCATGCCCGGCCACTTTTTTTGTTTGGACAGGGTCTCACTCTGCCATGCAGGCTGGAGTGCAGTGGCACAATCTGGGCTCACTGAAACCTCCGCCTCCCGGTTCAAGCGATTCTCTTGCTTCAGCCTCCCAAATATCTGGGATTACAGGTGCCCACCACCATGTCCACCTAATTTTTGAATTTTTAGTAGAGATGGGGTTTCATCATGTTGCCCAGACTTGCCTCGAACTTCTCAAGTGAGCTGTCCACTCGGCCTCACAAAGTGCTGAGATTACAGGCGTGAGCCTCTGTGCCTGGCCTGATGGTTACTCTTTTGGTGTGTGTCCCTCCAGTTACACACAATTCACACATGTGAACAAGTATACACTACTGTATGTAGAAAGGGGGGTAATTTTATGTGGTAATACACACACCCCAAACTGGCATAATGATGTACATTACCATTTTGTGAACTAAGAATCCTATTTTTTTTTTACTGGAGACAGGGTCTTGCCTGCATCCAGGCTGGAGTGCAGTGGGTCAATCATAGCTCACGTGACACAGCCTCAAACTCCTGGACTCAAGTGATCCTCCCGTCTCAGCCTCCAGAGTAGCTTGGACTACAGGCACGTGCCCCGCACCCAGCTCCTTTTGAATTTTTGGTAGAAATGGGGGTCTATATTGCCAGGATGTCTTGGCCTTGCCAAGTGCTGAGATTACAGGTGTGAGCCACCTGCCCAGCGAGTTTTAGAAAGACTTCCAGGTCTTTCGAAAAACTTTATTAAAGGGATTAGAATAAGCTAATTTTTCTTTGTGAGACGGAGTTTCTCTTGTTGCCCAGACTGGAGTGCAATGGTGTGATCTCAGCTCTCTTCAACCTCCAACTCCCGGGTTCAAGCGATTCCCTTGCCTCAGCCTCCCAAGTAGCTGGGATTACAGGCGTGCACCACCACACCAGCTAATTTTGTATTTTTAGTAGAGACGGAGTTTCTCCATGTTGGTCAGGCTGGTCTGGAACTCCCGACCTCAGGTGATCCACCCACCTTGGCCTCCCAAAGTGCTGGGATTACAGGCATGAGCCACTGCGCCCGGCCTCTGAATTTTTTTGTTGTTTTTGAGACAGGTTCTCTATCACCTAGGCTGTAGTGCAGTGGTGTGATCATAGCTCACTGCAGCCTCAGCCTCCCAGCCTCAAGCGATCCGACTGCTTCAGCCTCCTGAATAGCTGAAACCACACCACCAAGCCCAGCCTATTTTTTTGTAGAGACGGGGTTTTGCTGTTGCTCAGGCTGGTCTTTGAACTTCTGGTCTCAAGTGATCCTCCCACCTTAGCCTCCCAAAATGCTGGAATTACAGGTCTGAGCCACTGAGCCTGGCTCCTCCAACCTGTCACATCCTTTTCAACCTTTTACATGGAACCAGCCTGTGCTATGTCACATGCTGTTCTGCTGCAGACTTAAAATACTTGAGGGTGCTAAGGAGCTCCAGGTGGTTTCGAATTCCCTTTCCCTAGGAAAGGCAGGACACCACTTTCTCTGCATGGACAACCCCTACTCAGTTCAGCCATTTTGTTACCTCCTACCTCAGCTTCCCAGGTGACTGGGGTGACAGGCATGTGTCACCATGCCTGGATTTTTTTTTTTTTTTTTTTTTTGAGACAAAGTCTCGCTGTCACCCAGGCTGGAGTGCAATGGTGCAATCTCAGCTAACGGCAACCTCCACCTCCCGAGTTCAAGCAACTCTCCTGCCTCAGCCACCCCAGGGGCATGCCACCACGCCTGGCTCATTTTTGTTTTGTTTTGCATTTTTAGTAGAGATGGGGTTTCACCATGTTAGCCAGGATGGTCTTTATCTCCTGATCTTGTGAACTGCCCACCTCGGCCTCCTTACGTGCTGGGATTACAGTTGTCAGCCACACCTGGCCCAGGCCCGGCTTTTTAATCATTTCTAGAGAGGGGGTCTTGTCATGTTGCCCAGCCTGGTCTCAAACTCCTGAGCTCAAGGGATCTGCCTGCCTTGGCTTCCCAAAGGTCCTTCCCCAGACCTTTGGAAAGTCAGCACTGAAGTGACCAACGGACTCCTCCCTCTCCTGCTTCTTTGTCAGTTGTTGACTGTGGCCCTCCTGATGATCTCCCCAGTGGCCGAGTGGAGTACACCACAGGTCCTGAAGTGACCACCTACAAAGCTGTGATTCAGTACAGCTGTGAAGAGACCTTCTACACAATGAAACTCAATGATGGTATGCAAATTTCTCAAAGCTGGGGGTGGGCAATACTTGGAACTTGAGCCCCTATGGTTGGAAAATAAACTTTAACCAACATTTTTGGCTAAGGCTAGACAAAAGATTAAAAGCCACTTCTCCCATCCGCTAAGTGAAATATTATAGCTGAAGTGATTTTAATGTCAATTTGCAAAAATCTGAAAACAGATCTTATCTAGTAAATGACTACTACAAACACACAATATATTCCAAATGGTTTAATTTAACAAGTCAAAACCTTATCATTAAGCACTTGAGATCTTGATACATATTCAAGTTACACATCTAAAAGGTTTCTACTTTGCAAGCACACATGGTAATGCAGAGACCTCCTATTTATGAAATCATGTAAAATGGTTCTTCAGACACCTCTATTTCCCACGGATGCTCAAGAATCAACATTTTTCAAGGGGGTATTCAAGCAAATGACAACCATCTTATACATGCAGTTAAAACATTTTTGCTTTTCCAATGATTTGCAGGTAAATATGTGTGTGAGGCTGATGGATTCTGGACGAGCTCCAAAGGAGAAAAATCCCTCCCAGTCTGTGAGCCTGGTAATGGATACATTTATACAAGAGATTGGTAATTGATGGAAAGTAGAGCTGGGCAGGAGAGAGTAAGCAGAGCTTTAGCTGTGGTAGGCAGAAATGGAAGTTCAGCACTTGGCTCTTAGGCTAAGTTATTATTTCCAAATAATATGTTCTCATTACCTGCTTTCCATAGAGAGAGGTTGTTAGGTGCTGACTGCATCAGTCACTTGATTACTTTTGACCTTGTAACTAGGCAAGCATAAAAAATTAAATGATTTTTAGGCCGGGCCTGGCTCACGCCTGTAATCCCCAGAACTTTGGGAGACTGAGGCGGGCATTTCACCTGAGGTCGGGAGTTCAAGACCAGCCTGACCAATGTGTGTAAATCCTGTCTCTACTAAAAATACAAAATTAGCTGGGCATGGTGGCGCATGCCTGTAGTCCCAGCTACTCGGGAGGCTGAGGCAGAAGAATCGCCTGAACCCAGGAGGCGGAGGTTGCGGCGAGCTGAGATTGCACCATTGCACTCCAGCATGGGCAACAAGAGCAAAACTCCGTCTCGAAAAACAAAAACAAAAAAATAATTATCTTGAACAATTCATACGTTTATAAACATTAACTCTTCTGTTGAGTTACTGTTCTATGTTAAAATGCTATTAAAACCCAAAGCTAATAACTTCATTATTTCCCCAAGCAATTGTTTTCAATGACATCTAGTTTTTAAACATTAATGCAATTTGCCTTTTAATAGTACTTAATTTTTTTTTAACCAGAATTGGCTCCAAAGATAACAGTTGAGTAGAATGATTTAAAAAAAAAATCAGAGAAGTAATAATATATTCATTACCCTTGTGTTATTTGGTTCAAATTATTTGTAAACCAGTATTTGGCTAACACAACGTCTGTAGTTTTTAACCCAAGTCCACTACCACAACAGGAAACATATATGCTACATTAATGGGCATATTTAGTTTGCAATAAAGACACAATAAAATTTAGTGTGGAAGAATCAACTAGACCAAAAACAGTAATTTCGGAACCCGCAGGGTCCTAGCCACAACTGCAACATTTTAATTTCTAAAGCATTTGTATGTTCAAAGGCAAAAGTAATTTTGCAAACCCTGATACTGACTTTAATTCCTGCTTTTTTAGGATTACATATCCACTTTACAAGTCCTTCTAATTCCTATGCACATCATCCAGTCCATCTGCTCAGACCATTCCTGCTTGCCCTGTTAATTTTCCTAATCTTTTTTTTTTTTTTTGAGATGGAGTTTTGCTCTTGTAGCCCAGGCTAAAGTGCAGTGGTACAACTTGGCTCACTGCAACCTCCGCCACCTGCCCCAGGTTCAAGCGATTCTCCTGCCTCAGCCTCCCAAGTAGCTAGGATTATAGGCACCTGCCACCACGCCCAGCTAATTTTTGTAGATATAGTAGAGACAGGGTCTCACCATGTTGGCCAGGCTGGTCTCGAACTCCTGACCCCAGGTGATCTGCCTGCCTCAGCCTCCCAAAATGCTGGGATTACAGGCGTGATATTGCACCTGGCTAATGTGCCCAATCTTATAGACCAAATTATTTTAGCAAAACAAAATAATTTCTAAAAGTCAGTTTTCACTAATCTCATTTTTCTGAGGAGCTAAGAAATACCAAAAGGTTTTATCAGGTCTTTGAACTGTGATGGTTTAAAATATCCTCACTTGCCAAACATTACTGGTCACCCACCAATTCATATAACTTTTGGTTGACGTCGAATATATACTTCAAAGTGGCCATAATTTAAGAAAAACATGACATTTTTACAAAGGCTCTCTACTTGTCTGCCTCTTTCCTCAGTTTGTGGACTATCAGCCCGTACGACAGGAGGGCGTATATATGGAGGGCAAAAGGCAAAACCTGGTGATTTTCCTTGGCAAGTCCTGGTATTAGGTGGAACCACAGCAGCAGGTGCACTTTTATATGACAACTGGGTCTTAACAGCTGCTCATGTCGTATATGAGCGAAAACATGATGCATCCTCCCTGGACATTCGACTGGGCGCCCTGAAGAGACTATCACCTCATTATACACAAGCCTGGGCTGAAGCTGTTTTTATACATGAAAGTTATACTCATGATGCCGGCTTTGACAATGACATAGCACTGATTAAACTGAGTAACAAAGTTGTAATCAATAGCAACATCACACCTATTTGTCTGCCAAAAGATGAATCCTTTATGAGGACAAATGACATTGGAACTGCATCTGGATGGGGATTAACCCAAAGGGGTTTTCTTGCTAGAAATCTAATGTATGTTGACATACCAATTGTTGACCATCAAAAATGCAGTGCTGCATATGCAAAGCTGCCCTATCCAGGCGCAAGTGTAACTGATAACATGCTCTGTGCTGGCTTAGAAAGTGGGGGCAAGGATAGCTGCAGAGGTGACAGCGGAGGGGCACTGGTCTTTCTAGATAATGAAACACAGAGATGGTTTGTGGGAGGAATAGTGTCCTGGGGCTCCATGAATTGTGGGGAGGTAGGTCAGTATGGAGTCTACACAAAAGTCATTAACTATGTCCCCTGGATCAAGAACGTAATAAATAATTTTTAACCTGCATGTCTGCAGTCAGTTAAGGATTCCTCGTTTTTAGACTCCAGGTGAGACTACTGTCACTTCTCTACACCACAGTTTAATTCCAACCTTACCCATCTGACTCAAGGGGACATAAGCCACAAGAGTGATATTCACCTGTCAATCCAATGTAATGCCACTGCTCAAATTACATTTAATTACTTTAAAAGGCCAGTATCTTACCCTACTGACTGTTGGCATTTCTGTAAACTACCTGGCCATGCTCTTTTGACTGTTTTTAAACTTGTTCTTATTGATCTCTGTAAGTGCTTTATATGTTACAGCAGTACTGATTCAGGAATAACCTTGAATCCCTTCTTTGGGCAGGCAGGTTGGAAACACTGATACTTCAGCCCAGGTATTGACTAAAATTTCCATGTTAAAAACCAATACCACAAAATCATGGGATACAATTATTCACTTATCAAATCGTCAGACAAAAGGAATGTGAAGAGTAGTACTATTTCACATTGTTAAAGACAACATCAACTTCCCAAAGGACAATTTGGCAATCCATTTTAAGCAAGACCAGGTGTGTTCAGGGAGGGTGGTATGGCCACAGACTGGCAATCCATTTCAAAAGCCCTGAAAAAGCATGCATCATCTTTGACCTGGCAATTCCAATACTACGAATTTAATTTAGCTGGAAGGATATTCCCAGCGATTGGAAATAACCTGAACAATGTTCAAATTCAGAAGTTTGAATCAAAACGCAGCAATTTCCTCAAGATGAAAAATGGCATTATAAATTAGTGATGTTATAAACTGTGATCATTTGTTTTTTCTCTTTACAATGAACACAAAATACTTGGGCACGGTGATGCCTAACAAGAGCACAGATCACACAATAGCTGAATCAAGTACAGAACACTAATACAGTTAGGAGCTACTTTGCTCATACTCAACAACAAAATCTTTCTTACTATTACACATTCTCTCTTGAATTACGGAGTAGTTAACGTCCTACTTTTTCCTACGAAGGACAAAACTTAAGTGCGATTTAACCTTAAAAATTTCATTTGATTTTAGCTGGCTATTCCTTCCTAAAAGGTTTTAACAGCTAGCATTTAAGTTTTTCAGTCTAGCTAACAGTTAACATTCCATGTAAGAGTTTACTGTGAATCCTGGCCTAATTTCTCTTGTGCGTATAAAGTACAACTACTTGAGACTCAATTTTAATTTTTTTCTTTAGAGATTCAATTTTTAAAGGTAACTTTTCAGCATCTATATGTCACATATAAAAAGAAATCATGTTTTTTTCAGTAAGACTCCAGACACTAAACTGTGGTGTCAATAAAAATTTTTATTTAACTGGTTCAAAAAATTTTTAGAATGAATGCATTTAGATGACCAAATAGATTTTTAAAAACAAATCTTTGCCAAATAGTTTAAGTACTTCTAAACTTCAAAATCTTTTTAGGGTAAAATAAATACCCGTTATCTATGTAGTACCATAAACAGGTTAATAAAAGGCTACTCAACATTGAAAGCCTTCTATGACCAGTAACTAAAATTGACACAAGTGTAAATAAAGGATTCAAACCATGCCGTTGACAAGTTAACTTACCCCTGGGCTCCTTGAAGGCTTGTCAGTTTAGTCTTTGGAGGTCCCCGAGTACCATTTTAAGTGTTACCATGTTACTGCTGCTGAGTAATAGTGCAAGTGCTAAAATGCAAAATTCAGACGGTACAGGGTTTGGAAATCATGCAGATTTAGATTCAGAAAAAAAAAAAAATTAAAACAACTCAAGATCCCTTTACAGAGGAAACCGAATAATGAAACCATGTGGCGATTACAAGTCTAAAGGATGCTTCATTTATAAATGTTTAAAACATGTAACTTGCAAAATGACAAACCTATTTATCATAATCTAATTAGGTAAGGGCATTAAGTAAACTACGAACACAAAAAATGTCACATTCTTCTAACTAGAAAAAGAGCTCTCTCACATAGTTACATAAAAAGTACAACAGAGAATCAATGTTATTGCTTTTACATAATTAACAATGCATTGTGAGAGTCTACGTTTTGTAAGCGATTTTATTCAACTTTATTCAACATTACCGCATGCCCCCACCTCCTGGAGGACGAAGCCCATTCACTTCCAGACAGACAACCCACCCTAATTCTTAAAGCTATCAAGCTTCTTAATGGATTCCAGGCACAAGATAATTTGTGGTTTCTTCTACTTTATCCCTATTGCAATTAATTCCACTTTTCAAATCCCGAACTAGGAAGGTGCTGATATTCCCTTTTCAATTGATATGCTTTGCTACAAAGCATTTGAAAATAATCAACGTTTTGCCCACTCCCCCAAATAAGAATCTTTTTAGACGGCATGATTTCCCAGGAGATTTATACAGGCCATGTAAATAGAACATCACCCAAATGCACAGAGGCACTAAGAAAAAGCCGGAGGGTACTGCTTACCATTTTAGGTGCGGTCACCCAGACTTATTAAAAACTAGATTTCAAAAGGAAAAACAAAAAACAAAAAACTTTTCACTTTGGCCAATGCAAGAACAAATACCAATTAAGTCTGGGTATCAGGTGTCAATGCATGACAGGTGATGAATCCATTTGACTTGAGACAACTTTTCAAATAAGTTTATTTGAAGCAAAATAAACTATTGCCAAGAAACTTTATGAAAGTTCCATCTCAAAAGGGTCAAAAAAGGGGAATTAACTGCTATGAATTCTTTGCATTCAGGGCTGCAAAACAAAGACACATATTATTTAAATCAGTTTTATTTAAGAATTTCCAACATTGACAACTCTTATAAAAAGCATCCAAGCACAGGACACAGAACTGCAGCAAACAGCATTCTTATGGGTAGCTAACAGACATTAGAACTTCCACCCTTCTTTGAGACACCTGAGCTCACTGGTGAACTCTGCTTCCAAGTACTCCTGCAAAGCACACCACAAGCTCAGTCCATGTTCTCAACCCATCAGCTTCAGTTCACATTACCACACTTACATATCAGTAACAGAAGAGAACACACACCATACAGCATTCACAGCAGTTGACAAAGGGTAGGGGGAGTACAAGTATCATTTCACTTAACACATTCAACTAATGTGGGTTATCTAAGAACAAAAACTCACTTAAAGTCTTCCAACAGATGTGGATGTCCTTTGAATGCAAAAAACATTCGTACATTATTTGCTATCATTGCTCTCTGCACACTCTCTCACCAAAGCCACAGGATTGAGAGACACATCTCGCCAAGTTAAAAAATATCCCTTATGCACCACCAAGTCTCTGCACGCGCTCTCTCCTTTTCTCGCTCATACTAGCCTTTCATGCCTCGGCACCACCATCAATCCCACACAAGGTTTCAAAAGTTCAAACAGCCTTCTGGTTCCATATCACAGCCTTGCGTTCATAGCGTTGATACGACTCCATGAAATAAAGAGTAGCGGATAAAAATGGTACACCCACCGTCAAAGACGCGGCCTGTGATGCGTGATGACGAATTCTTGAATGAGAAAGCATGTAGACAGAAGTATTCCTATGGCAGAATATTTACAGCACTACTTTCAATGAAGTGCTTCTTCCATAAACATTTGAAATGAGATGAACTGCAGAGATTAAATGAAGGCTTCATATTGTACTTTTGCATATGAGGGGAGACAAGTGTTAAAAAACAAAACAAAAGAACCAAACACTGTGACACCATGATCTCCCAAAAGGAGATTTTCTTAAGGAAAAAAATCCATATGGTGGGGTTCAAATTAAAACAAGGAGTAACGAATGTAGTTCTAATCAATGGTTTCCATTTTGAACATGCAAAGAATTCACTTGACAAGTCCAGGGATAAAATATTACAGGAGAAACCTTTTTATATCAATTGTAGTGTGTTGGTTTACCAATCAGGCAAACAGCAGTTCACTTTCAACCACTCAGTATTTCAACCTTTCATGTAACAAAACTTAGAAAATTCCTTTAGCTCTTCCTTTTTCTAAAGAAAAATGTCAAAAATACTGCTGAATATACTCCACACTGAACAAACCAATTTTGAAAATTCTTAGTACATATGTATTTTATAATATACTTACCATGAGTTTAGAAAAATCTGAATTCCCACCATTCTATACCAACCAACCACAAACTATCTACATTCCCCAGCCAGAAGACTTAGAATCCATGCTCGAGCCAAAGCCTCCATTAAAACCACTGCCCGACCCTGCATTTGATGCTGATCCCCAACCAATTGCTGCACCAGAATTAGAACCGCTATAAGAGTTATTTCCAGAACCGAAGGCCTGGTTTGGCTCCCTCTGCATGTTGCCTTGGCTTTGGTTATTACCCGATGGGCCTGACTGGTTCTGTTGGCTGGCTAACATGCCCATCATACCCCAACTGCTCTGTAGCGCTGCCTGGGCTGCAGCCATCATGGCTGGATTAATGCTGAACGCGCCAAAGTTCATCCCGCCACCCATATTACTACCCTGATTGTTTCCCAAACCAGCTCCACCCCCTCTACTATTACCAAATCCACCCTGATTCCCAAAGCCACCTGGATTACCACCAAATCTTCCACTTCTTTCTAACTGTCTATTGCTATTGTGCTTAGGTTCGGCATTGGATATATGAACGCTGATTCCTTTAATGATCAAGTCCTCTCCACAAAGAGACTGCGCAATCTACAAGAAATAAGGGATGTAAACAAAGAAGATTAAACCATTGATTTATAAATCAAAGTAGCAACAAAACTTAGATTACAAGCATTAATTAACTAAAGCCAGAGGAAAAATAAGCAATGAATGCTCATTTTATTTAAACTCCCAATACAGCTTTAGTTGTATTAATAGCAGCAGTGGTATTTCAGTCTATTTTCAAAAGATAATAGGCTTGGCATGGTGGCTTATGCCTGTAATCCTAGTGCTTTGGGAGGCCAAGGTGGGAGGACTGTGTGAGGCCGAGTTTAAGACTAGTCTGACAACCTGGGCAATACAGTGAGACCCCATCTCTATTAAAACCAAAAACAAAACAAAGCCAAAAACTCTGCAAAAAAACCACATTAGTTGGGCATGGTGGTATGCACCTGTCCTAGCTACTTGGGAGGCTGAAGTTGGAGGAACCTCCTCCTGGAGGCTGAGCCCAGGAGTTCTAGAGTGCAGTGAGCTCTGATTACACCACCGCTTGCCACCAGCCTGGACAACAGAGTGAGACTCTTATCTAAAATAAAAAAAAGGGGAGGGGGCGGGGGGAGTAGTGGCTATCGCCTGTAATCCCAGCACTTTGGGAGGCTGAAGCAGGCGGATCACCTGAGGTGAGTTCAAGACCGGCCAGATCAAAATGGTGAAACTCCATCTCTACTAAAAATACAAAATTAGCTGGGTGTGGTGGTGCATGCCTGTAATCCCAGCTACTTGGGAGGCTAAGGCAGGAAAATCACTTGAACCCAGGAGGCGGAGGTTACAGTGAGCCGAGATCGCACCACTGCACTCTAGGCTGGGCAACAAGAGCAAAACTCTTGTCTCCAAAAAAAAAAGATATTTAACATTCCCAAATGCCATATAATGAAAATTATCTAAAGGCTGATTTACTTTTAGAAAGTTCTTTAAAATGTTGTATTTGTAGCCAGGCATGGTGGCTCACACCTGTAATGCCAGTACTTTGGGAGGCCAAGGAGGGTGGATCACTAGGTCAGGAATTCAAAGACCTGCCTGACCAATATGGTGAAATCCCATTTCTACTAAAAATACAAAAATTAACCGGGCATGGTGATGCGTGTCTGTAGTCCCAGCTACTCAGGAGGCTGAGGCAGGAGAATTGCTTGAACCCGGGAGGCGGAGGTTGCAGTGAGACAAGATATCGCCACTGCACTCCAGCCTGGTCAACAGAGCAAGACTCCATCTCAAAAAACAAAAAAGTTGGGGTGGAGGAGGGGACATCTAGGCCCATACACTCTATATCTTACAAGGTCAGAAAACTTAGCTAAGAACAGCAATTAGCTGGATGGGAAATTTCCAAGAGAAATTACCTAATTACCTGGCCCATATTGTTAAGGAGAAAAATACCTGATCATCTGCAAATGTAACAAAGGCAAAGGCCCTGAATGGCTTGGGGATGAAGACATCCATCACCTCCCCGTACTGGGAGAAGAACTGCCGCAGCTCATCCTCAGTCATGTCCTCTGTACAGCGCCCCACAAACACTTTTCTGCTTCTCAAAGGCTCATCTGCACTTTGCTGGTCAAATCAAAAGGAAGGAAAAAACTCAAATATAAACAATGAAAAAAGCATTAAGGTAAGGGATATAACAAAATCTTTCTGCCTTGGATAGCAGTGAATTATTAGAAAGGAGACATACTCTTGATTTTTGCATCAACATTCCTTTTTCCTGTAAGGCTTCAATAAAGAGTAACGTTTTAAGTTAAAAAAGTACACAGTCATGCATCACATAATGATGGAAATATATTTTGAGAAATGCATCATGAGTCGTTATACCATTTCATCACTGTGCCCAGGTGTGGTGGCTCATGCCTGTAATCCCAGCACTTTGAGAGGCTGAGGTGGGCAGATCACCTGAGGTCAGGAGTTCAAGATCAGCCCCACCTAGTCAACACGGCAAAACCCCATCTCTACTAACAATACAAAAAGTAGCTGGGTGTGGTGGCAGGCGCCTTTACATAATCCCAGTGACATGGGAAGCTGCGGCAGGAGAATCGCTTGAACCCGGGAAATGGAGGTTGCAGTGAGCCGAGATTGTACCATTGTACTCCAGCCTGGGCAACAACTCCGTCTCAAAAATAAAAATTAAAAAAATAAAAATGTCATCGTTGTGCAAACATCATATAAAACCAGATAGATTCTACATTGCTGATAGCCATTACTGGAGATTAAAAAAAAAAAAAAAAAAAAAAAGAAATAAAACCAGATAGCACAGCCCCCCCACACCTAGGTTGGATGGTATAGCCTACTGCTCCTAGGCCACAAACTTCCAAGTTACTATACTCAACACCACAGGCAACTGTAACATCATAGTAAGTACTTGTATATCTAAACATGGAAAAGGTACAGTAGAAACAATGTTATAATCTTATGGGACCTCTACTGTACACATGGTCCACTGCTGACTGATGAACTTTGCAATGTGATGCATGACTGTATTTGGATTTGAGAAAATCAATAAATGACCAATGTCCTGGCAAAGATGATGATATTCCTAATAAGCAGATGTTATTTTTTTGCCTGGACAAAGTTAGGTTTTATAACAAGATTAATGTATATATTCTGATTGTCTTTATGTTTTAACATATAACTATGTGAGGAACCTGTTAACTTGACAAATAACCTTTTCTCTTTCACATCCATAATAAAAAGAACAAAATGAACAAAGCTTTAGTTTGGAGAAGTAATAAACTAAATATTTCAAACAAGCATAAAATATTCAGCATGCATTAAGGCTCTGTCTTCAACAAGACAAAAAGATTCCAAGAAGACACCCTGCCACTATCTTTTCTAAGTGTATTTAACATTTTATCTTACAGGAAGTTTGTTCGCAAAAATTCCCACAGCACAGAGGCAAGTACCTTAGAATTAGGAAGTTTACAGTCACACCACCGTCCATCTATCATATGCCGCTGTGACATTACTTTCACCTGTGTTTCATATTCCGTAAAACGAACAAAGCCAAACCCCTTTGAATGACCAGTCTTAAGATCTTTCTTGACCTAGAAAGGATGATTTAAGTTTACTCTAAAAGTACACATACTCACACACTCCACTCCCAAATCAGAGTTCCTTAATAAATAATTTGAATGGTTTCAACTGGATGCAGTGGCTTAAAATTTAAACCAAGTTAGTCTTAGAGTAAAAATAAGGTTAATACTGAATCCATATTGTGTTAATAATAGAGCAAAACTCACTTATACATTAGAAATATATTTGATTTTGAATTTTTAAAGAGATGGGGCCAGGCACAGTGGCTCATGCCTGTATTCCTAGCACTTTGGGAGGCTGAGGAGGGTGGATCGCTTGAGTACAGGAGTTCCAGACCAGCCTGGACAACACAGTAAAACCCTGTCTCTACAAAAAATACAAAAATTAGCAGGACGTAGTGGCATGTGCCTGTAGTCCCAGCTACTTGGGAGGCTGAGGCACGAGAATAGCTTGAACTCAGGAGGTGGAGATTGCAGTGAACCTAGACTGTATCACTGCACTCCAGCCTGGGCAACAGAGCCAGACCCTGTCTCCAAAGGAAAAAAAAAAAAAAGAGAAACTAGGTCTGGATATGTTGGCCAAGGTGGTCTTGAACTTCTGGCCTCAAGTAACCCTCTCACCTTGGCCTCCCAAAATGCTGGGATTACAGTTGTGAGCCACAACAGAATTTTAATAGAACATCTTAGAATGCGTTCAAAGATAAACTAAATTATTTACAAATCTTAATTAAATGAAGTAGAAAAATCTCCCACTAGTGTAAAATACAAAGAAAAATGCTATTGTCACCTACTTTCCTTAAGCCTTCATGCAACCGTAGGATTTTACTTTATTATCAAAGGCAATATAGGGTACAAAATACATGTATAAATATAACAAATATTGGAAGTATCATCTATGGAACATGAAGGACAGTGCCAATAAATAACAAGAATTCGACCAGGTGCAGTGGCTCACACCTGTAATCCCAGCAATTTGGGAGACCAAGGCGGATGGATCACCTGAGGTCAAGAGTTCAAGACCAGCCTGGCCAACATGGTGAAACCCTGTCTCTGTTAAAAATACAAAATTAGCCAGGCATGATGGCATGCGCCAGTAATCCCAGATATGGGAGGCTGAGACAGGAGAATCGCTTGAACCCAGGAGGTGAAGGTTGCAGTGAGCCAAGATTTCACCACTGCACTCCAACCTGGGCCGCAAAGTGAGACTCTGTCTCAACAAACAAACAAACAAAAACACCCAAACCTAACAAGAATGCAGCTGGGCATGGTGGCTCATGCCTGTAATCCCAGCACACTGAGGTCAAGGCAGGAGGATAGTTTGAGTCCAGGAGTCTGACACCAGCCTGGGTAACAGAGTGAGATCCCCATCTCCATTTATATTAATAAATAAATGCTAGGTGTTCATTCACTAGTAAAAAAACAAAAATGTTTGATGCAATCCAAGTTTACCTGCACCATAAGAACTTCTCCAAAGGTACTGAAATAGTCTTTCAGGTCCTGTTCAGTTGTTTTCCATGGGAGACCCAACACTATTAAATCAGATGTTTTCTGGACTGCTCTTTTCACTTTCACTGCTGATGAAGCATCTGTCTCATCCATTTTTCTTTTGTTATCTAAATAAAATGAGCAGAAACCTTTTAGAAATTTTCACTTAGCACTTCTTTAAAAACACTACCTCCTACGTCTAGAAATGAGAAGCAAAAAGAAGACTCAAGACTGGGAGTCATGGCTCATGCCTGTAATCCTAGCACTTTGGGAGGCTGAGGCAGGCAGATGGTCTGAGCTCAGGAGTTCGAGACCAGCCTGGGCAACACAGTGAAACCCCATCTCTACTAACAAAAAATTAGCCAGCCTGCGCTGGTAATCCCAGCTATTTAGGAGGCTGAGGCAGGAGAATTGCTTGAACCTGGGAGGCGGAGGTTGCAGTGAGCTGAAATTGTGCCATTGCACTCCAGCCTGGGCCACAGAGCAAGACTCCATCTCAAAAAAAAAAAAAGACTCTTAAGAACAAGAAAAAAAAAAAAAAGACACTGAAAACTTGGCAAGGAGTCATGTTTGCTCTAGAGGACAGAATAAAGGTTTGCATTTAGTGTCTCAGGTGCTTTTCTGGTGCAAATTCAGTGATTTCCAATTTTGTTTTCTGTAGTATTTCCAGACTACAATTTCTCCCTCTCAAAAGGTTTATCAAAACAAAAATAATTCTACTTTACTTTGACTTTAAATTTCCCTAATTATCTGAATGCCTATTACATAATTTAAGGGCTATATAACAAAAAATCAGCAACTTGTATCTCCTGAAGTAGATTTAACTTTTATTTTTCCTAAAC
The DNA here is from genome assembly GCA_004027715.1 of Plecturocebus donacophilus. Taxonomy (NCBI): domain Eukaryota; kingdom Metazoa; phylum Chordata; class Mammalia; order Primates; family Pitheciidae; genus Plecturocebus; species Plecturocebus donacophilus. The sequence goes on from PVKP010017164.1 coordinate 19,348, forward strand.
ACTCAACAATGAATACACATTACTTTTGTAATAAAAAAGAAAACCAGGAACAGTGATGTGTATGCTTGTAGTTCCAGCAACTTGGGAGGCTGAGGAGGAAGGACTATTTGAGTACAGGAGTTTGAGGCTACAGTGAACCTATGAATAGTCACTGCACTCCAGCCTGTGCAACACAGCAAGAGCCCCCATTTCTAATTTAAAAAAAGAGAAAGAAACTAAAAGTTTGGCTTACTTAAAAAACATAAAACATAACCTTAACCTTAGGTTATTTAAAGGGGAGACAATTTTTTTTTTTTTTTTGAGATGGAGTCTCATTCTGTCACCCAGGCTGGAGTACAGTGGCGCAATCTCCACTCACTGCAACCTCCACCTCCTGGGTTCATGCAATTCTCCTGCCTCAGCCTCCCAAGTAGCTGGGATTACAGGTGCCTGCCAGCATACCCAGCTAATTTTTGTATTTTTAGTAGAGATGGGGTTTTGCCATGTTAGCCAGGCTGATCTCTAACTCCTGACCTCAGGTGATCCATCCACCTCAGTCTCCTAAAGTGCTGGGATTACAGGCATGAGCCACCATGCCCAGCCTGGGGAGAGAAATTAAATGACTTTTTCTTTTTCTTTTTTTTTTTTGAGACGGAGTCTTGCTCTGCTGCCCAGGCTGGAGAGCAGTGGCAAGATCTCAGCTCACTGTAACCTCCACCTTCTGGGTTCAAGCAATTCTTTTGCCTCAGCTTCCCAAGTAACTGAGACTATAGGTGTGAACTACCACACATGGCTAATTTTTGTATTTTTAATAGAGACAGGGTTTTACCACGTTGGCCAGGCTTGTCTTGAACTTCTGACTTCAGATGATCTGCCAGCCTCAGCCTCCCAAAGTGCTGGGATTACAGGAGTGAGGCACTGCACCCAGCCTGACATTTTAAATTTGGGTATTTCTATACCCAATGGGTCAAGAAACAGCATACTAAAAACCCTGAGTTAATATTATTAAAATTTTTCTTTTTCGTGGTTTTTTTTTTTGAGACAGAGTCTTGCTCTGTTACCCAGGATGGAGTGCAGTGGCACGATCTCAGCTCACTAACCTCCACCTCCCAGGTTCAAGCGATTCTCCTGCCTCAGCCTCCAGAGTAGCTAGACTATAGGTGCCTGGCCAATTTTTTTTTTGTTGTTGTTGTTTCACAATGGAGTTTCGCTCTTGTTGCCCAGGCTTGGGTACAATGGTGCAATCTCCGCTCACTACAACCTCTGCCTCCCAGGTTCAAGCAATTCTCCTGCCTCAGCTTCCGGAGCAGCTGGGATTACAGGTACCCACCACCAAGCCTGGCTACTTTTTTGTGTTTTTAATAGAGACCAGGTTTCACCATGTTGGCCAGGCTGGTCTCAAACTTCTGACCTCGGGTGATACTCTCACTTCAGCCTCCCAAAGTGTTGGGATTATAGGCATGAGCTACCATACCTGGCCCTAAAATTTTTCTAGACATGTAAATTAACTTATTGCATACTGACCAAATTTGATGGACTTTGTTGCAATATCAAGCTATAATAAAAGGAACAAACAGACAGATCAACTATTAATAGCACACATTCATACTGCTGAAGTTAGCTATTTCCTTGGCACACTTCTTAAACATCATGCTTCCTTTTCTCAGATTTAGAACATCAGTGATAAAAGGAAGCAAGAATAATAAGACCAGAACCTCGAAATTGTAATTGGAACTGCACTAATTCAAGATGTGGTTACCGCAAATGCTGTTCATTTAAGGAAAAACATGAAGTCAGATTTCCTGAATGAATGATATTAAGGCCAAAAGGACAATGAACAAACCCAAATAGTGGAGCACTGTAGAAGAATCTATTTACAACACTGATACAAGTGCCAAGCATTCTCAGTAATTCCTTAAACGTGGCAGAAACTTGGCGAAGCTTATCCAAATATTTTTGAAATACATCGTTTTCTCTTTTAAAATGATCTATGATCCCCAGTTTCCACAAATTTAGACTCATGGTTTTCCAAACTTGTCTAATTGTGAAGTTCAAGAAAATACTTAAGTTACAGGAGACATTCCGCCACAAAGAGGCCATGACCCACGGATGAGACACATCCGACCACGCTTCAGCACGATTACAAAACCAAATGGTAACAAACCTTTGGGATAGTTGACAACATACACCAGATTTCCCCAGCCAGCATCGGGGGCATGCAGAATTCCTTCCACCAGCCGGACACCTCTCATACATTGAGACACTGGATTCCTGTAGCGAAGCCCACAAGCCCCTGGAAATTGGGCTGTAACCGTGGACAGCAGCACGGTCCCATCATCTTCCGACGGTATTTCAATGGGCTCATCGTTCTCATCTTCGGTTACCCGAATATATTCAGACATCTTTTACTTTTCTTAAAGGGAAAAGAGAAATGAATGAACATTAACGTTAGAGTAACTGTTTCCTTCTAATGCTAATACCCACACCACATTAGTGTTCTCACTTCCAGAAAAATTGTCTGGATTCGTATATGCACTGTTTATCCCTGAAAAATGACGAGGGGAAGGTAAGGGTAGTGATTTCCTATCAAAATCTGATGCCTCGCCAGTTCATTCATTCAACAAACTTTCCCTGAGGGCTTATGATGTGTCAGGTATTGCAACTGTAACTGTGAGTACCACGTGGTTTGCTGGTTACAAGCTGGGGTATGCAAGAGAACAGTAACAGTAGCTATTTTTTGACAAGTCGTTATGTAATCCTGAAGTTAGGAGAGAAGCCTAACAGGCTGAGGCATGGGCGTGATGGGTCGAAGTCGATTTTCCCAAGCAAGCGATGCATCAGCTGAACCTAAAGACTGAATATGGGCAGTGAACTAGGTGTAAAGAACAGGAGAAGAGTTCCAATCTGTCCCTCATTTTGGGGCTTTCCGGTGGCTCTGCGAGCTCTAGCCGCAAGGCCGGCGGCGACAGATCCTGGCGGTGCGGGCCTCCGCCTCCCAGAAGCCCGCGCGTGCCAGCCGAGGGAGGAGTTTCTTAGCGTGGCCCGGGGTGGGGCGCAGGAGCACCAGGCCCGGGCTGGCAGCGTCCCCCGGAGTGCAAAGTGCCGAAGGCACCGGCACTATTCGGGGCCAGGCAAACCTCCGCCTCGGGCTGCACGGCAGCGCGGGCCCAGATCCCCGTTTCGGCGCCTGCGGCAGGACCTAACGACGCTCCCGGGCGAGCCCACTCCGGCAGGACGAGGCCCGGCCTCACAGCTCATTTCCTTGGGCAGGGGCAGAAGCCGCTGCGTCCGCCTCGGGCTGCCCCAGTGCGGGAGCCGAGGCACCCAGGGCGTCCTCATTGAGAAGGCTCCGCGACTCACCCGCTAGGCCGCTGCTGGGAAGCCCGATAGGGACAGCGAGGCAGCGACGGACCCAAGCGCAGGCCACCGACCGCTTCGCTCCCACAAAATGGCGCTAGAGCCGCCTCCTCCCACTGCCCGCCGGCGTCCTCTCCCACCGATTGCTTGTCAAGAGGGGAGGGCGCCGAGGAGAGCCACGATGACCCTCTTCCCAGGGACTCGGGCGGCCTCCTGGAAATTCGAGCCTACAGAGAAGCTCTAAGAGCTAAAATAAGATCAGGACCTAGGCCTGAAAAGCTGAAAATCGAAAAAAAAAAAATGTGGCTGTGTAGGCGCTGACTCCCCCATATAACGTAGCAGATGGTTTCGGCCGACCAACCGCCAGCCCGGGTCTCGATCGGAGCTCGCGCACTTTCAAAGAGCGCGAGAGTAGCGCGGGGGCTCGGCCAAAAAGGGTGGGGCAGGGCCTGGAGAGGCGGGGCCTGGAGGGGGCGGGGCCTGGAGGGGCGGGGCTCGGGATCCCGGACCCTGTAGACTTGGGAGGCAGACAGAGTAAGGCCGGGACTCTTTCTGAAAGGCAGCTGGGCGCATCCTCTCCTCCCTCCGCTAGCCCGCCTCCAAACCTGGAAACAGTAACTTTGTTGTAAATAATAGCAATCATAGAGCTACTTTGTGCCAGGTACCTTCCGAATACTCGTATACTTAATAGCCCCAACAGTTTTGTATGGCAGGAACTATTGATATTCATTCTGCTAGTGAGGAAACTGAGGCACAGAGCGATCAAGTAGCTTGCTTAAAGTCACCCAAGGATAGGGTGATAGTAGGGCGCGCCTGTAATGCCAGCTACTCGGGAGACTGAGGCAGGAGAATTGCTTTAACCCGGTAGGCGGAGGTTACGGTGAGCAACCCCCACTTTACTCCCGTCTGGGCAATAGAGTGAGACCCTGTCCCTCCGCCAAAAAAAAAAAGTTGGCCGGGCTCAGTGGCTGCTGCCTGTAATCCCAGCACTTCGGGAGGCCGAGGCGGGCAGATCACAAGGTCAAGAGATCGAGACCATACTGGCCGTGGTGAAACCTCGTCTCTTAAAAAAAAAAAAAGAGTCACCCAAGGAGTAAGTGGTAGACCTGGGGTTTGAATCTCGAGACACAAAATGCTAACGTGTTCTGGCTCCAGCCCTCTAATAATAATATAATAATACAGTACTTCATCTATTTTAAGGCACGCTTGATTGATTGATTGATTGATTGAGATGGAGTCTTGCTCTTGTCGCCCCAGCTGGAGTGCAGTGGTGCGATCTGCAGCTCACTGCAACCTCCACCTCCCAGGTTGGAGGGATAGCTGGGATTATAGGAAGGTAAAGACACCACGCCCGACTTTGTTTTGTTTTGTTTTGTTTTTGAGACTCACTCTGTTGTCTGGGCTGGAGTGCAATGGCATTATCTTGGCTCACTGCAAACTTTGCCTCCTGGGTTTCAGTGATTCTCCAACCTCAGCCTCCCGAGTAGCTGGAATTACAGGTGCCTGCTACTACGTCCAGCTAATTTTTGTATTTTTGGTAGACACAGTGTTTCACCATGTTGGCCAGGACGGTCTCAAACTCCTGACCTTGTGATTTGCCCACCTTGGCCTCCAAAAGTGCTGGGATTACAGGCATGAGCCACCGTGCCCAGCCTAATTTCTGTATTTTTAGTAGAGACAGGGTTTGGCTATGTTGGCCTGGCTGATCTCGAAGTCCTGGCCTCAAGTGATCTGCCCACCTTGGCTTCCCAAAGCGCTGGGATTACAGACATGGGCCACCTTTTTTTCTTTCTTTCTTTCTTTATTTTTTTAAGACTGAGTCTTACTCTGTTGTCCAAGCTGGAGTGCAGTGGCACAATCTCAGCTCACTGCGACCTCTACCTCCCGGGTTCAAGAGATTCTCCTGCCTCAGCCTCCTGAGTAGCTGGGACTACAGGCATGCACCACCACGCCTGGCTAATTTTTGTATTTTTAGTAGAGATGGGGTTTTACCACGTTGGCCAGGATTGTCTCGATCTCTTGACCTCGTGATCCACCCGCCTCGGCCTCCCAAAGTGCTGGGATTACAGATGTGAGTCACCGCGCCCGGCTGGTCAATGCTTTTTATGACTTTCCAGGGAATAAACAGTAAATCCTGCAAGTCCATCTCTGATGCCTGCTGTTCATATTAAGCAGATTATGTCTGAACTGATTTGAAGGGATAAGGGAGGAAGGATTGAAGGCAGATATAATCAGTGACCTTTACTCACCCCCAGAAATGGCCCTGCACATGGAATGAGGCTGGACAGATGGACCCTGATGGTCACTAACATTGTGAAACACAGGGCAAGCCACAGAGGTCTGATTAATCTCAATTAATACACCCAGCCACAGTGGGGGAGAAGTCATTTTGTTTTTGTTGTTTGGGTTTTTGGTTTTTTTGGTTTGGTTTTTTGGAGACAGGGTTTCCCTCTGTCACCCAGGTTGGTGTGCAATGGTGCCATCATGGCTCACTGCAGCCTCTACCTCCCAGGCTCAAGTGATCCTCTCACCTCAGCCTCCCAAGTAGCTGGGATTATAGGTGCCTCCCACCATGCCTGGTTACTTTATGTTATTTTTAGTAGAGACAGGATCTTGACATGTTGCCCAGGCTGGTCTATCCAACTCCTGAGCTCAAGTGATCCACCTGCCTCAGCCTCCCAAAGTGCTGGGATTACAGGCGTGAGCCACCATAGCCGGTGAAGTTGGTTTAATCATTCCCATTTTACAGAAGAAAAATTTGAGGCTCATAGACCATATGGCAGGCCTGAGGTTATACAGCTGCTGAAGGATGTCACTAGCCTATAAATTGCTGTCCCAGGTTGGTCAGACCCTAAACTTCTGCACTATGTCCACTGCACCGGCCACTCTCTGCAAGAAGGTTAAGACTGAGGTATTTAGTGTGGGTAGCGCTGTGGAGTCCTGGGCGCTGGCTGCAGGTGGGCAGAGCTGGGTGTGCAGAAGCTCCTAGGGACAGGTCACACAGGAACATAACCCCAAAGGCTGGCCTTTCTCCCAAGAAATTTTCAGGCGAGTTGGGAGGACAAGCAAACGCTGTCTTGAAGAAGGTAAGTAACTCAATCAGGAAGAGAATTCGAAGGCCAGAGGGAGGCTGGACCACAGATCCTCCTGCTCCTGTCTCAGTTAGCTCGGGGATCAGTTTTACAGCACTGATTGACAAAAGTCGTTTGAAATGCAGCATTTTATTTTTTTCAAGACAGAGTCTTGCTTTGTTGCCCAGGCTGGAGTGCAGTGGCACAATCTCGGCTCACTGCAACCTCTGCCTGCCGGGTTCAAGCAATTCTCCTGCCTCAGCCTCCCGAGTAGCTGGAACTACAGGTATGCACACCCGGCTAATTTCTGTATTTTTAGTAGAGATGAGGTTTCTCCATGTTGGCCAGGCTGGTCTTGAACTCCTGACCTCAAGCGATCCTCCTGCCTCAGCCTCCTACAGGAGTAAGCCGCTGTGTCTGGCCCAGCCCCCAGTTTTCGACTAGGTTACTTGGGGACTTGCCTTCTCCCCTTCCAGCACCTCCCTCAAATTCCCTCAGCTCATCAGCTCCATGAGACGAACAGGAGGCAGCTCCACAACATTCCTGAAAACTGAAAGAAACAGCAGGGCAGTACTTTCATTCGTTTATTTATTTATGTCGGTGTGCACCACCACATCTGGCTAATTAAAATTTTTTGTAAAGACAGGGTCTGGTTAAGTTGCCTAGGCTGGTTATGAACTCCTTGCCTCAAGTGATCCTCCCATCTTGGCCTCCCCCAAATGCTCAGATTATAGGCACACACCACCCCCCAGCCAATAAAGATATTTAAATAAAAATAACTGTAGGGCCAGGCGAGGTGGCTCACACCTGTAATCCCAGCACTTTGGGAAGCCGAGGCGGGTGGATCATCTGAGGTCGGGAGTTTGAGACCAGCCTGACTAACATGGTCTCTACTAAAAATACAAAATTAGCCAGGCGTGGTGGCCCATGCCTGTAATCCCAGCTACTCAGGAGGCTGAGGCAGGAGAATCGCTTAAACCTGCGAGGCGGAGGTTGCAGTGAGCTGAGATCTCGTCATTGCACTCCAGCCTGGGCACCAAGAGTGAAACTCTGTCTCAAAAAAAAAAAAAAAAAAAAAAAGTAACTTTAGGCAAGGCACCGTAGCTCACACCTGTAATCCCAGCACTTTGGGAGGCTGAGGCAGATAGATCACTTGAGCCCTGGAGTTGCAGACCAGCCTAGACAACATGGTGAAACACCATCTCTACAAAAAACGTAAAATTTAGCCAGACATAGTCATGTACACCTGTGGTTACAGCTACTGGAGAGGATGTGGTGGGAGGACGACTTGACCCCAGGAGGCAGAGGTTGTTGCAGTGAGCCATGAACAAGAACTGTCTCCAAAAAAATATATATATATTTTATCAAGATTTAATTTCCTCTCATCTCCATGTTTGTAGCTCCTGCCAAAATTAGAAGCTACCTTCCCAACTAGTCTAGGTCTAACTTAGTTACTTTTTTTTTTTTTTTTTGAGATGGAGTCTCACTCTGTTGCCAAGCTGGAATACAGCAGCATGATCTCAGCTCACTGCAGCCTCTACCTCCCGGGTTCAAGTGATTCTTCTACCTCAGCCTCCCAAGTAGCTGGGACTACAGGCACGCACCACCATGCCCAGCTAATTTTTATATTTTTAGTGGAGATGGGGTTTTTCCACGTTGGCCAGGATGGTCTCCATCCCTTGACCTCATGATTCACCCTCTTTGGCCTCCCAAAGTGCTGAGATTATAGGAGTGAGCCACCATGCCCGGCTAACTTAGATCTTAAAAACAAATTTTTTACTCTGAAATAACTTAAAATTTATGATACAGTTGCAAGAATAGTGCAAAGCACTGCTGTGTTCCTTTCATCCAGATTCATCAACTGATTATGTTATGTCACATTTGGTCTATCACTCACTCTCTTTGGACATACAAATTAATAATATGGCCAGGCACCGTGGCTCACGCTTGTAATCCCAGCACTTTGGGAGGCCAAGGTGGGCGAATCACCTCAGGTCAGGAGTTTGAGACCAGCCCACATGGTGAAACCCCATCTCTACTAAAAATACAAAAATTACCTGGGTGTGGTGGCTCATGCCTGTAATCCCAGCTACTTGGGAGGCTGAGGTGGGAGAATTGCTTGAATCCTGGAGGCAGAGATTGCAATGAGCTGAGATGATCCCACTGCACTCCAGCTGGGGTGACAGAACGAGACTCCATCTCAATAATAATAATAATAAATTAATTAATAACATGTATATTCTTACTTATCCATTGAGACTAATGGTGGGCTGGATGCCTCTTTTCCTCTAAATACTTCAGTTTGTCTTTCCTAAGGACGAAGACATTCTCTTACACAATCACGATATTATTATCAAATGCAACATTTTAACATTAATGTAATACTCTTTTCTGATATACAACCATTTTCAAATTTGGTTCTTCCCTCCCGCCCAGGAAAAGAAATGAAAACAGGCTAATATGGTGGCTCACGTCTGTAATCCCAGCACTTTGGGAGGCCAAGGTGGGTGGATCACGAGGTCAGGAGTTCAAGACCAGCTTGGCCAAGATGGTGAAACCCTGTCTCTACTAAAATTACAAAAATTAGCTGGATGTGATGGCAGGTGCCTGTAATGCCAGCTACTTGGGAGGCTGAGGCAGAGAATTGCTTGAACTGGGAGGCAGAGGTTGTGGTGAGCTGAGATTGCACCACTGCACTCCAGCCTGGGCGACAGAGCGAGACTCTGTCTCACAAAAAAAGAAAGAAAGAAGGAAAAAGAAAGAAAGAAGAAAGAAAAGAAAAGAAAGAAAGAAGGAAAGAAAGAAACAGGCTGGTGTGGTGGCTCACATCTGTGACCCTAGCATTTCAGGAGGGTGAACTGGGTGGGCAGATCCCTTGAGCCCAGGAGTTAGCAATCCAGCCTGGGCAACATGGTGAAACCCCCTCTCTACAAAAACAAAACAAAATCAAAAGCAAACAAAAAAATTAGCCGGGCATGGTGGCAGATGCCTGTAGTCCCAGCTCCGTGGGAGGCTGAGGTGGAAGAATCACCTGAGCCTGGGGAGGTCAAGGCTGCAGTGAGTAGTGATCATGCCACTGTACTCCAGCCTGGGTGACAGAGTGAGACCCTATCTCAAAAAAAAAAAAAAAAAGAAAGAAAAGATAAAATAAATAAAAACCATGTTCTTTGAGTAATTTTTCTCTCTGATCTAGGATCCAATACAGGAACATTGTATTCCATCACTGTGGCTCTTTAATCTCTTTCAATCTAGAACACTAGCTCAGCCTTTCTTTGTCTTTCAAGACATGGCCACTTTTGAAGAGTTCAGGCTTACTTTGCTTTGTGGAATGTCCCTCGATTTGGGCTTGTCTGATGTTTCCTCATGATTTGATTCAGGTTATAAGTGTTTGGCAAGAAGACCTCCGAAATGATGTGATGTCTTGTGTATCATGGCAGAGGGCACGTGAGGTCTGTTGGGTCCCATAACCAATGATGCCAACCTTGACCCCTACTTAAACTAGCAGCTGCTGGTAGTCTTCCCTGTAAAATGATCATTTTCCTTCTTTTGAGGCTAGTAATTTGTACGTAAATACACTGAGACTATGCAAATATCCTGTTAGTCTTCAAGTTTTTACCCCGTGGTTTTAGGACCCATTGATGAATCTTTTATTTATTTATTTTTAATTTTATTTATTTATTTATTTGTTTATTTATTTTGAGACAGAGTCTCACTCTGTTGCCCAGGCTGGAGTGCAGTGGCGCGATCTCAGCTCATCCAATCTCTGACTGCCTGATTGAAGCAATCCTCCTGCCTCAGCCTCCTGAGTAGCTGGGATTACAGGCATGCACCACCATGTCCAGCTAATTTTTGTATTTTTAGTAGAGACGGGGTTTCACTATGTTGGCCAGGACAGTCTTGATCTCCTGACCTCGTGCTCCACCCGCCTCAGCCTCCCAAAGCGCTGGAATTACAGGCGTGAGCCTCCGCGCCCGGCCTATTTTTATTTTTTTGAGATGGAGTCTTGCTCTGTGGCCCAGGCTGGAGTGCAATGGTGTGATCTCGGCTCACTGCAACCTCTGCCTCCCAGGTTCAGGTGATTCTTCTGCCTCAGGCTTCAGAGTAACTGGAGCTATAGGCGTATGCCACCATGCCCGGCTACTTTTCCTATTTTTAGTAGAGACAGGATTTCACCAGGTTGGCCAGGCTGGTCTCGAACTCCTGACCTCAAGAGATGCACCTGCCTCAACCTCCCAAAGTGTTGGGATTACAGGTGAGAGCCACTGTGCATGGCAGATTGATGAATCTTGCCTAATTAGTTGTTACTAGAACTGTTACAGAATGGTGATTTTCTTTTTTTTTTTTTTTTTATATATACGGACTCCATGCCATTCTTCCTTTTTTTTCTTTATTTTTATTTTTTAAATTTTGTGACTCAGAGGATAGGACAATGGTGATTTTTGAATTCCCATTATTTCTTCAACCATTTTTTAACTTTCTATTTTGAAAAATTGGGGATGTATGGAAAAATTGAAGCCACAGTATAACAAACATCAGCATAGCCACCACTTAAATGTAACAACTGTTAATATTTTGCCATATTTGCTCTATGTATGTATCTACCTAGCTGTCTCTCTCTTTTCTTTCTTTCTTTTTTTTTTGAGACGGAGTCTCTCACTGTCACCTAGGCTGGAGTGCAGTGGCTCGATCTTGGCTCATTGCAACCTCCGCCTCCCAGGTTCAAGCACTTGTCCTGCGTCAGCCCCCTGAGTAGCTGGGATTACAGGTGTCTACCACCACGCCCAGCTAATTTTTTTGTATTTTTAGTAGAGATGGGGTTTCACCATGTTGGCTAGGCTGGTCTTGAATTCCTGACCTCGTGATTTGCTAGCCTCAGCCTCCCAAAGTGCTGGGATTACAGGCATGAGCCACTGCACCTGGCATTCTCTATTTTATTTTTTCTTTTTGCTGGATTATTTGAAAGTAAATTTGGGCTGGGCACAGTGGCTCACTCCAGTAATCCCAGCATTTTGGAAGGCTGAGGTGGGCAGATCATCTGAGGTCAGGAGTGCGAGACCAGCTTGGCCAATATGGTGAAACACTATCTCTACTAAAAGTACAAAAATTAGCTGAGTACGTGGTGGTGGGTGCCTGTAATCCTAGCTACTCTGGAGGCTGAGGCAGGAGAATCACTTGAATCCTCAAAGAGGAGGTTGCAGTTAGCCGAGATGGTCCCACTGCACTCCAATCTGGGTGACAGAGTGAGACTCCATCTAAAAAAAAAAAAAAGAAAGAAAGTAAATTTGCAGGTTGGGCGCTGTGGCTCATGCCTGTAATCCCAGCACTTTGGAAGGCCGAGATGGTTGGACTGCAGTTGGAGACCAGCCTGGACAACATAACGAGACCCTGTCTCTACAAAAAATACAAAAATTAGCTGGGTGTGGTGGCATGTACCTATAGTTCCAGCTACTCGGGAGACTGTGGTAGGAGATTGTTTGAGCCCAAGAGGCAGAGGTTGCAGTGAGCCAAGATTGCACTATTGCACTCCAGCCTGGGCAACAGAATGAGACCCCATCTCCCCCTACTATGCCCCAAAAAGAAAGAAAGTAAATTGCAGACATCAAAACATTTCACTCCTAAATTCTTCATCCTGCTTCTCCTAAGAACAAGAACGTTGTCTTACATAACCGCAATGATAATCACAGAAGAAAATGAATAGTTATTTCCTACTATCATCCAATATCTGGTCCACCTTCGAATTTCTACAATTGGCAGGGTACAGTGGCTCGTGCCTGTAATTCCAGCACTTTGGGAAGCTGAGGTGGGTGGATTACCTGAAGTCAGGAGTTCGAGACATGCCTGACCTACAAAGTGAAACCCTGTCTTTACTAAAAATACAAAAATTAGCCAGGCATGGTGGCAGGCACTTGTAGTCCCAGCTACTCGGGAAGCTGAGACAGGAGAATTGCTTGAACCCAGGAGGCAGAGGTTACAATGAGCCAAGATGGAGCCACTGCACTCCAGCCTGGGCAACAGAGTGAGACTCCGTCTCAAAAAAAAAAAAAAAAAAAAGAAAAGAAAAGGATATTCAAATTTCTACAATTGTTCCCCCAAAATGTCTTTTACAGCTATTTTCTTTTCCTTTTTCTTTCTTCTTTTCTTTTCTTTTTTTTTTTTTTGAGATAAGGTCTCACTCTGTCACCCAGGCTGAATGCAGTGGCACAATCCTGGCTTACTGCAGTCTCAACCTCCTGGGCTCGGACGATCCTTCCACCTCAGCCTCCCAGATGGCTGGGACTACAGACACATGCCACCACATCCAGCTATTTTTGTTTTGTTTTGTTTTGTTTTTGCATTTTTTGTAGAGATGAGGTTTCACCATGTTGTCCAGGCTGATCTCAAATTCCTGGAATCAAGTGATCTGCCCTCCTTGGCCTCCAAAAGTGCTGGGATTACAGGCATGAGTCCTTGTGCCCAGACTTTATTTTCTTTCTTTCTTTCTTTTTTTGAGGTGGAGTTTCATTATTGTTGCCCAGGCTGAAGTGCAATGGTGCAATCTCAGCTGACCACAACCTCTGCCTCTCAGATTCAAGTGATTCTCCTGCCTTAGCCTCCTGAGTAGCTGAGATTACAGGCATGTGCCACCACACCCTGCTAATTTTGTATTTTTAGTAGAGATGGGTGTTTCCATCTTGGTAAGGCTGGTCTTGAACTCGCAACCTCACATGATCTGCTTGCCTCAGCCTCCCAAAATGCTGGGATTACAGGCATGAGCCATCATGCTCAGCCGCCTGTATTTTCTTAAAATAGTATCCAATTAAGCTTCATGCATTACATTTGCTTAGTATGTCTCATTAATCTTTTTTTTTTTGAAAGAAAGAAAAAGAGAGAAAAGGAGAAAGAAAGAAAGAACAAAAGAAAAAAAAAGAATGAAAGAGAGAAAGAAAGATGTAGAGAAAGAGGGAGAGAGAACGGGATTCTTGTTTTATTGCCCAGGCTATAATGCAGTCTAAAAATGGGTGTTAAAAACCTCTTTTATGCCAATAATTGTGCTTAACAATGGAGACAGGAAGGAATAGGGGATGAAAATAACAAATAAGCAGCCAACCAATATTTTATTTAAACCTGTGAAATGCTATGCAATTGCTGAGGAGTGATTTACTTCCAATTATGTGGTCACTTTTAAAATAGGTGTAATGTGATACTGAGATCATTAATTTTTTTAAAATCTAGAATAATCTCCCCATCCAAGATACTGATTTTTTGAAGAGCTCTAGGCAGGTAGTTTGTAAATGTTGCACCTTCTGAATTCATCTGGTTGCTTCCTCATGGTATTACTCTGCACACTCCTCTATTCCCTATTTTTCCTGCATACTGGAAATTCGATCTAAAGACATGATCACATCCAGGTTAGACACAATGGCCACTGCAGTTCTTGGGCGAAGCCGTCACTCTCCCGGTGCTACTCATCGAGAGGCACTTCCTGCCTGGCTGTCTCACTTTTGCTGTTGCTAAATTTGATCTCTCCATGGAAAAGATCTATTTCCCGCCTTTGCAAAATTCAAGGAATCTCTAGATGATACATTTGTACAGGGCAAACATCCCATTTCCTGAATATCTTTCGTTTAATGATTTAGCATCCACTGATGATCCTTTCCTGACTCCATTATGTCATTGGGGGTTACAAAATGGCAAATTTTATTTTATTTATTTAATTTAGGGCTAGGGTCTCACTCTGTCGTCTAGGCTGGAGTGCAATGGTGCAATCATGGCTTACCACAGCCTCAGCCTCCTGAGCTCAAGCAATCCTCCCGCCGCATCCTCCAGAGTAGCTGGGGCTACAGGTGCACCACCATGTCTGGCTGTTTTTATTTTTTTAACTTTTTGTAGAGATGGGATCTTCCTATATTGCCCAGGCTGGTCTCCTGCTCTTGGCCCCAAGTGAACCTCCTGCCTTGGCCTCCTAAAGTGCTAGAATTACTGGCATGAGACAACTCCTGTCGTGGTACTTCTACATTCTTTTGCAGAGTTTTCCTTCATCAACTGAAGATGAATCATAGTTCCTCCTAACTGCTTAATCCTTTATCAATTTTCAGGATACATTGACACAATAATCACCTCCAGTAGTGACAAATAAAATGCACACATATATGTATTTTTTTGAGACAGAGTCTTGTGCCAGGCTAGAATGCCGTGGTGTGATCTTGGCTCACTGCAACCTCCACCTCCCAGGTTCAAGCGATTCTCCTGCCTCAGCCTCCCAAGTAGCTGGGATTACAGCCTTATGCCACCATGCCTGGCTAATTTTTTGTATTTTTAGTAGAGATGGGGTTTCACCATGTTAGCCAGGATAGTCTCAATCTCTTGACCTCGTGATCTGTCCGCCTCAGCCTCCCAAAGTGCTGGGATTACAGGCGTGAGCCACCATGCCCAGCCATAAATTGTATTTTTTTCTTGTTTAAAAATAGTCATGACTGGGTGCAGTGGTTTAGGATTATAGGATTAGGCCTATAATCCTAGCACTTTGGAAGCTGAGGCAGATGGATTGCTAGAACCCAGGAGTTCAAAACCAGCCTGCACAACATAGGGAGACCTGTCTCTACAAAAAATTTAAAATTTTGCCAGGTATGGTGGCGCATGCCTGTAGTCCCAGCTACTCGGCAGGCTGAGGTGGGAGAATCAGTTGAGCCTGGGAGATGAAGGTTTCAGTGAGCCGAGATCGCGCCACTGCACTCCAGTCTGGAAGATGGAGTGAGACCCTGTCTCAATAATAATATTAATAATAGTAATAGGCTGGGCGCGGTGGCTCACACCTGTAATCCCAGCACTTTGGGAGGCCGATGTGGGTGGATCACCTGAGGTCAGGAGTTCAAGACCAGTCTGACCAATATGGTGAAACCCCATCTCTATTCTTTAATTAAAAAAATTTAAAAAAACAAAACAAAACAAAAAAATAATATTCTCTGTGAACGCTTGCATTTTTATTTAATTAGAGTTTCAAAATAGGTTAAAGTCATTAATGTTTCTAATGACCAAATTCTTTTACTCAGGCTCTGTGGAAACCCTTTAAACTGGCTCTAAGTCCATCGGATGTGTCTCTATTAGCCTTTGAGCACGTTCTTGCCTTCTGCCCCAACAAGATGTACCAGGCTTGTCTTATATTTTTCCTGCTGCATCCCTAGAATCAGCCATTCCTCAAAAGAATCTGTTTTTTTTTTTCTTTTTTTTTGAAACAGAGTCTCACTCTGTCACCCAGGCTGAAATGTAATGGCAATCTTGTCTCACTGCAACCTCTGACTCCCAGATTCAAGTGATTCTCCTGCCTCAGCCTCCTGAGTAGCTGGGATTACAGGCATGCGCCACTATACCTGGCTGATTTTGTATTTTTAGTAGAGTTGGGGTTTCTCCATGTTGGTCAGGCTGGTCTTGAACTCCCGACCTCAGGTGATCCACTCAAGTTGGCCTCCAGAAGTGCTGGGATTACAGGTGTGAGCCACTGCGCCCTCTGTTCTTTATAGAAAACAACCACAACATTGTAACACCAATTACTAAATGCCAGACACTGATCTGAACACATTATCTGTATAGGTGCCTGTAATCCCTAACAGGCCTATGAAGTAGATACTATTTTAAGTATCTACTGAAGTAGATACTTAGTCCTATTTTACAAAGAACCTTCTAGAGGTTTAACTTAACCCAAGATCACCAGATACTGACAGCAGCATCAGAATTTCAAATCTAGGCTGGGTATGGCGACTCACGCCTGTAATACCAGTATTTTGGGAGGCCAACGCAGGAGGATTGCTTGAGTCCAGGAGTTCGAGACCAGTCTGGGCAACATAGTAAGACCTCCATCTGTATAGAAAATTTAAAAATTAGCTGGGTGTGGTGGCACCTGCCTGTGAGCCAAGCTACTTAGGAGGTTGAAGCAGTAGGATTGCTTGAGCCCACGAGATCAAGGCTGCAGTCAGCCATGATTGTGCCACCGCCAGCCTGGGTGACGGTTTGAGACCCTGTCTTAATAAAAATGAAAAAAGGATTTAAAATGTAGGTTGTCTATCCCTGGAGTTCTCACTTCCTTTTTATTTTTGGGCCTCAGGAGCAGAGTAGAGTTGATCACCCTCCTCGGCCTAGGCAAAGCCTTGCTTATTTTATTTCATTATTTTCTTTTTTTTGAGACAGAGATTCTCTGTCACCCAGGTTGGAGTGCAGTGGCACTGTCTCGGCTCACTGCAACCTCTGCCTTCTGGGTTCAGGTGATTCTCCCACCTCAGCCTCCCGATTAGCTGGGATTGCAGGCACACACCACCAGGCCTGGCTAATTTTTGTATTTTTTGTGGAGACAGGGTTTCACCATGTTGCCCAGGCTGGCATCTAACTTCTGGGCTCAAGCAATCCTCCTGCCTTGGCCTCCCAAAGTGGCGGGATTTTAGGTATGTGCCACTGTGCCTGACCTATTTCAATATTTTTTCTGGTTACTCCCAACCCCGAGTTCCTCTGCCCTCTCCCTCCTAGGCCCTAACTACGGTGTTCATCTGTCTTTAAATCTGCACGTGTCTCTGCAAAGCATGCACAGTTGTTCTGTGAGTGTACTTAGCAATAACCAGACATGTATTCAGCACCTACCATGGTGCCAGGTGTTACTCTAGATCAGGGAGCAACAAACCACAGCCCAGTGCCAGATTTTATAAAACTTACAAGCTAAAAATTATATATATATATATATATATATATATATATATTTTTTTTTTTTTTTTTCTTTTTTGAGACAAGTCTTGCCCTGTTGCCCAGGCTGGAGTGCAGTGGCACCATCTCAGCTCACTGCAACCTCTGCATTCTGGGTTTAAGCGATTCTCTTGCCTCAGCCTCCCCAGTAGGTGGGACTATAGGCACCTGCCACTATGCTCAGCTAATTTTTTTTGTATTTCTAGTAGAGGAGGAGTTTTATCATGTTGGCCAGGCTGGTCTCGAACTCCTGACCTCAAGTGATCCGCCTGCTTTGGCCTTTCAAGGTGTTGAGATTATAGGCAAGAGCCAGCGCACCCAGCCATTTTTTACATTTTTAAATGGCTGAAAAAAAATCAAAAGAAGGCCAGACGCGCTTTGGGAGGCTGAGGTGGGCGGATCACCTGAGATCAGGAGTTCAAGACTAGCCTGGGCAACATGGTGAAACCCCATCTCTAATAAAAATACAAAAATTAGCTGGGTGTGGTGGCAGATGCCTGTAAACCCAGCTACTCAGGAGGCTGAGGCATGAGAATTGCTTGAACCCGAG